>CM070776.1:104507508-104579790 GCA_036346955.1 Dipus sagitta
TTTATATACTTGTCTTTTTCTTCTTTGGCTCCTTGGATGCTGACCTGTAACTCGCAGCACTAGCATGTGGCTATCATCCACACTGAGCTCTTAATCAGAGAGACCTACAAGGTTTCCGAAACGAAGACAGATTTTTGTCAGAGTACTTGATGGCCCACCAAAGGTCAGTGGTAAGACCCTACTGCTGAAGACACCATATGCTGTTGGTTCATAACATGGAGTGACATGGCTGGAAACTTGAAGAGATTCGATCCCCAGACAGTGCATCTAGTCCCAGCAGGTTCTACATGAGTGACAGGGGGAACGTGACCAATATTTGTTCAAGCAACTCATGGTCTAACCTACTTAGCAGCAAATAACCTGTCGTGATGCTCACACAAGTGCAATAGTGGCAAAAAGCCATGGTGGGAAATCAACTGCTTTTGATTTGGCTAACTGATTGGCACAGTGGAATGGAACCCATAGCTGGAGCCGAGAAAGAATCTTTTTCTGTCCTTTAGCAAACATTACTTGCCTATGGATCATCAGGGTCAGTATGCCCTTATGAGAATCTCCCTTCTAGTAACTGGTAACTGTCTCTAAATCCTAAGGGAGGGTGTGGCTCAAGAGCCCCTCCTTCCAGTAACTGTTAACTGACTATTAACCTGCAGGGAGGGGTGTGGCCTCATGAACACCTCTTTCCTCCTGATGGAATGTTGATAGCATCAATCTTGTGTAGTTCTTATGAAGGTAATTACATCTGTTGAACATTCATGAAGACAAGGATCATAAAGGCACAATGTTTCACAGCTATGGCTCTTAAGATCTTTTTGTCTTCTATTCGATGATGCACCCTGGGTGTGGTGGTTTTATTCAGGTGTCCCCCATAAACTTAGGTGTTCTGGAGGCTAGGTTACCCAGCTGATGGCAACTGGAAATTAATTCTTCCCGTAAGCAGTGTATTGTTGGGGGTGGGCTTATGGGTGTTAAAGCCAGGTAGGTAGCCCATGCCAGTGTTTGACACACTCTCCTGTTGCTATGGTCCACCTTATGTTGTCCAAGGGGTGATGTCCACCCTCTTCTCATGCTGTCATTTACCCTGCCATCGGGAGCTTCCCCATCGAGACTGTAAGCAAAAATAAACCACTTTTTTTCCCATAAACTGCTCTTGGTTTGGTGATTTCTACCTGCAATGTGAACCTGACTGCAACACTGGGCCTGGACTTTCGAGGGTGTGAGGGACACACACACACACACACACACACACACACACACACTAGGTGCAAGGGGCATGCCAAAGCCAAAATTTTGAAAAAGCATGCACACACAGACATGTGTGAAATAAAGCATGAAAGCACAAGCCCTTTACCTTTACATAAAAGAAAGCTAGGTAATTCTACAGTAAAGAACTCAGGGTCTAAGGAAATATCACACATATATCAGAGTGAGAAAGCATCCAAACTAAGGCAGGGAACTGTCCAAACCAGAAGAAATTCCTTTCCTCCAGCCAGAGAGAGAAGGAGGAAGAGATTACAAAAGTAGGAATGTGGAGACTCAGTTTCCTAGAGAATATAACCAAGAGAGCAAAGAAACAGATCACACAGGTGGCAGGCCCATTTATATAGGTCAGACATTCATTTACAATGAGCCTTGTCACCTGACTCTGATGGGTAATGGAGAGTCCTGATTGGTTTATGGATTCAAGGGACTGACCCAGAAGGAGCCAGTCCATCTATGTGTGCTAGACATGGGAACAGGCAGGAGACGCTGATGCTCAGGACTTGCTGGTAGTCATTTTGGATGAGGCAGGGTTAGATGTGAGTGCTAGTTTCCTTCCCAGCTGAAATGTGGTCATTTGGCTCCCTGTTCCTGCCACTGTGCCTTCCATACTACAAAACTTGCACTTCACTCTAAAAGCCACAGATCTATCCTTCCTTAAAATGCTTCCCATGAGGTGGTTATTTATAGCAATGAGACTAATAATGCCTAAAAAGTATACCAAGGTTTGGGGGTCAATACTGTGACAAACTGGATATGTGGATTATAAACCTTTGAAAATGTATTGGATGAGAAACGTGAATGAGATTGGAACTTGGGGTTAGAAAAGCATAACAATGCTTTAAGCCAACATTAGTGGGCTATTCAGATAGGAGTCTGAATTCCCAGTATGATGAGATAAACATGGACATTGTAGGCTTGGCTTATGAGGTTTCAGTGGAGACCAAGATTCTATTAAGAACTGGGCTAGAGGAAATTCGTCTGATATTATTACAAAGAAACTGGCCACATTCTGCCCACATTTTGAGATTTTCAGTTAGGCTACAATTAAATTTAATGGCCTAATGTGTTGATACAAGAAAATGTCAAGGCAGAATATCATTGAGTCTGTGATGTGGCTTCTATTGATTGATGTTATTCAGATAAGCAGAGAAAGAGAATATCATGCAGGGTATAGAAATGCGCAAAAATGTAGTTGGGTAAAGAATGAAATGTAAAGAAGTTCTAGACCATCTAGCCAACAAAGCAGCTATAATTGTGAAGTAGAGTCCTGCTATGCATTGGGAGAAGAGAAAAGATGCATTAAGGGCAAGGCCTCAAGCATCAAAAGTTCTTGTAAGAACACAGTCATATTGAAATGCAATGATTAAAGGGAAAATGCCAGAAAATGTGTTCTTTATTCACAAACAGCTGCCTAAGAAAGTGTTTTTTGCAGATTCAGCAAACAAAGTAAACTTACAGAGGCCAGTACAACAGTGCTACATGGGAGAAGGCTTCATTCTGCTGGTAACAGGACTTGGAAGCATTGTCCATGTGGTACTGGGTTTACAGCCATGAAAAATAAAAGATTGGAGGTATGATGGGGTGGCCCTCTCCTTAGGATCTACATCTATCAGAAAAAGAGAAGCAGATTCTCCAACGGAGAGTAAGTTAAAGGGCCCTGGCTGAAACTAAGAAAAATTGGCGAAACAAGCAAAGGTACTGTTTTCCTGATGAACTGGACAAAAGCACAAGGGGGAAGGAGATCAACACAGAGAAAAATCAACTCCTTCCAAATCAGAGAGCCAGAGCCTCAGAGCCCCCCAACACCTCATCACTGAAGCAGACCAAAAATGAACCCAACATGGCTCAGGGAAATTTTGCCGAAGAGGGGGCAGAAAGAATGTCAGAGCCACATGTTGGGTCATGATATGTAGAGACATTTATCCCACCCATACCTGTGGGCTAACTCCAGAATGCATGACCCATATACCTCAACAAGGAGGGGCCAAGGGGAAGGGGGTAGGTCACGGATGAGCCTAATAATGGTACCAAACTGACTGTACTTGCTGAATATAAAACTAACTAATAAAGAAAAAAAGAAAAAAAAGAAATATCATTGGAGAAAAAAATGAAAATAAAAAATAAATAAAAGATTGATGGTGTCACATCATCTTTCTGCAAGGTTACACTGAAGGTAGGCAATGTATGGGAGGCTTGGAAACTGTGCAGGAAGGTCCCAATAGACCACTATGTGAAGCTGTGAAAATGAACCCTAAGTTACAGTGGAGACGTTCAGATATTGTAGCTGTTGATACAGAGTAAGAGGAAAGTGTGTTTTTAATAGGTAGTCGGCCAGGGACAGAGGCCAAAGGAGAAACCACTGAACTAGAATCCTTGTGTGACACAGTATCCTCCAAGATGGCTACACGCATCAACTTGGGTGACAACTTCCTGCTGCTACTTCACGTATTCAGAGCTTAATTATTATACCTGTGGGATGGCCACCTCCTGAGTCCTCCTGTGAGCCCATTAGGTCTGTTCCTTACACATCTAAGTGATGATTTGGCTCATTCTCATTGAATGTTGTACTCATATAAATTACATAAACCACATTTGTAAGGGTCTCTCATTCTTCTGGCCTCTGAGCTCTCCCCTTTCCAAGTTTGGCTGGAAATGGAAATGGGGAGGAATCCTTCCTGCCTGGAGATATATATATATATATATATATATATATATATATATATATATATATATAGAGAGAGAGAGAGAGAGAGAGAGAGAGAGAGAGAGAGATAGTTGTACAGTACTGTTTGCTATAAAGGATCCATGAGAGGCCAATACTTGATCCTGTAAAATGAACCGTAAGTTGCAATGGAGATTCCAGGTTACTGGGGATGCCAGGATAATGGACGTCTGCCAAGAAAAGGTGCATGCTGAGACTGGATCTGGCTCACAAGACATTCTGCAGGCAGCACAGCTGGAGGGGATGAACAACCCAAGCCTTTTGGAACTTAAATGATTTTATCACACATTCTAGGTAAGAGGGTTGGGGATGCCTTCCAGTGATTTGTTGGCCAGAGATGCCACTGAGGCCTCGAAAACATTACAGGCCATTGCAAAGGCCCATGGTTTCCCACAAGAACTAGATGGTATGACCATATTGCTGAAAACTCTACATGGTTGGAGCTGAATTGGAAAAGTACTCCAAGTTTACTAGATGTTGCAATTCTGGAGAGAACTATGTGGAATGAAGCCAATTGGGAGAGGTAAGTCATCATTGGTCTGAACCAACAGAGTACCCTGCAATCTTTACAGCTGGCCAACCAAGCTAAGTGTGTGCCAAGTGTGCAATAGTGATATGTCTGTTATTGGGGATACCAACTGCTCTCTGACTGGAGTAGAGGCCTGCTCCCTGGAAGGAAATATTTGTCTGGTACTGAAAATCTCAGCAAAAGGCTATGAACTTGGAGGTCATAAGACCTATGGGAATAAACAACTCCTATTCTCTGGCTAAATTCAAATACTATGCCCAGAAATGTGCCCTTCAATCACTTATGTTTATTCCCACATATTAATGCTCCTCTCACTTTTGGTTATAGAATCTTCTGTTTTCAGATGGTAGTGGCCACTGAAATGGGAGTGACTCAAAATTTCCCATAGTACTTAAAAGAATTGACAGTGGAGTGTTCAGCTCTAAGTTGGATATCTCTATCAAACACTTCAAAGCTCAGGAACCATTGAGGAAGAGGTGATGGAAAGAATTTAAGAGTCAAATGCATGGTAGGACTCCTTATAATGCTGTATTCTAGAAACAAATTGGCCTAGATATTCATTATCTCATAATGACTGACAATGTCTGTATTATGAAAGGGAAAAAATGATGGCATCAAAATAGAAGAGAGATTAATTAGAAAGAAAAATGATTTAGTGCACAAGACAGGTGGCAACTGAGGAAATAATGGTAGTATGAGGGGATTAAGACCATGCTATATTTTTTAATAAATAGCTAAAATAAGAGTTATACATACTGAATATGAAAATTCGCAATTTGTTGTTTGCTGTACTGGATTTCAGTCTTGCTTTGGTCAAATCTTTCCATAGTATGAACCTATGCATTGCTTTTGGAATAAGAATGATTATTCTGTGTTACTCTAATTTAGAAGTATATAACTTATGTTTTGATTTTATGGGGCTCACAGTTAAGAGACAGCCTGCCTATTATTACTCCAGTGTCAACATTAGCTATTTTCCCTTTTGATTTTTTATGTTGTTGAATTCCTTCTCTCTCTCCCTCTCCATTTCTGTGTGTGTGTGTGGGTGTGTGGGTGTGTGTGTATGTATTTATGCCCAATTTCACAGTTGTAAATTAAAATACCCATTTACAGAAACCATTTCTCTTTATATGCCGAACTCTCTCTACGATTAAACACCCAACTGGTACAATATTTTTTGTGAGGCCCTTTGTAAAACTATACATACAGAGTGAATTATCCCTTACTATGTCTTCCAACACTGCCCTGCATATATATGTGTCCTAGTACATATATGGTACTTCAAAGTTCTCCTTAGCTCTCTTGATATGTTGCAAACATTTTTAAGTTACAGGTTGCATTGTTATATTAATGTATTCCATATGACAGTTACTAACACAGTTACCAGCACTTTTATAACTGGTGACATCACAATTCACCCCATTACTGACATCATCAACCCTGCACAGACTCTCAACCAATCAGGAGAGACCAGTCTCAGTTTCACTTGGTAGCCAGGCTACTTAGGAGCTGGTCTTACACAGGCTCCTGGATAAAAATATCCACTGTTGTCATTACTTCAAAATGAAATGCTTGACTGACTAGAGACATCACTATCATTCCTTCAGGAAGCAGAATATCTACTTTGGACTTTCTATGTGTTCTCCATTCCAGATATTTTTATCTCACAATGAAGGGAATATTTGAAGGTATCATTTGGCAGATTCTACATGCTATTCATCAAGAATTTCCATCCCTTCTTTCTTGAGTTTGTTTATAAAAATATTTAATCATCAAGGAGGTGGTGTGAAGTTTTCCCGTTTAATAAATGAAACAGTGAAATATAATTTAAATATATACTAAGTGACTTTCATAGTAGATTTTGCATAGCAGCATGATATTTCATCAGTATGAGAATTTAATTTGGAGAAGCTGGAGCCCCTTTTGACTTTGTAAGTCTATATCACATTTTTATGATGAGCTAGTCATTAACACAAATATTGAAGGGTCACTTGTCTGGTAAATATTACAAATACTTGTTATAATACTTCCTATTTAATTTAATATAGTATCAGCTATTCTATGGACACCATTTGGCTTCACCTCCCATGTTCATGAAGCCTGAGTGTTTTCATTTTCTGACCTTTCTGCACTGCTCTCTCCATCCTCCCTGTGGCACAGCCACATATGATCCAAATGTGAGTGCACGTGCACCTTTTCCATCCTGTCTAGTCCTTTCCGTCCTGTGTGCTACTGCCTCCCTCCATGCCACCTTTGCTGCCACTCTCCTCCATGAGCCAATGTGCACCTTCCTTCTCCTTGAGCTTGCCCAACCCCAACCACTGCCACTGAAACCTGGGAATCTCTGTGCACCATCCTAGTAGTTTGTGTGAGTTATGGCTACTCATCCTGTCCACTTGGTCCACCCCACCCCACAGTGTCATCTCTGACATCTGTGGTTGATTCCTGTACACTCACTAGTTCTACCCGCCATTCACAGTCCTCACAGCCTGTGTGAGTTCAGCACTCCTGTCTGCTGCTCTGCACACTCTGCCTTCCTATGGGCTCAGCAGTCGCCTGCTTCATATGCTCCTCCAGCAGTTGCTGCCCACTGTCCTCCAACAGGTGATTTCAGGCTCAGCTAACTACTCTATGCACATGTCTCTCCTCACACAGCCCTGCATAACACCAATACCCTGGCCTGCAAGCTAAACTGAGGTTCCTCAACCCCATGTGAGCATACCCCATCCAGAAATCAGCACCAACTACTCCCACAACTGAACTGAGGGAATGCTGAGTTAGGCAAAGACAAACTGAGATAAAAGAATACCAATCACCCATCCAAATACTAACTTAACATAGGTGTGCCAGAAATACTTGACTAACGCATTCTATAGTACTGATTGATCTTCAAGCAAAATGTACCGTCTATTGCAAAATGACATGAAGTTTACAGGTATATCTGAAAGCTCTATAATTTCTATAGAGGCCTGCTTGAAAGGAAAGAATACATTCATGGTAGTGAAGACTAGATGAAAATCCCAAGGCTGGGGAGAATATAGGCCCTATGGAGGACCTACCATTGGTATATGACTGAATAGTTGTGTTGTCAAACTGTTTCCTACGTGTTTATAATTATATCCACAGAGCATGTCTTCTATCATCCGCCCCAAACAGAAAAGCTTTTATTTTTTAATGAAGTTACTGGTGGTCAATTCAGAGAACCATAACTGCTGAAGTGTGAAAAATTAGTGACCAATGAGTGCACAGCCTTTAATGACACATGCACATCATTTCTTTTAGGGCTTACTGAACAGTATGGCAGATGTTGTAAAAACTGCCCAGAATTTGTTTTGGTTTTTGTTTTTTTCAAAGTAGTATTTCACTCTAGTCCAGGCTAACGTGAAATTCCCTGTGAGCTCTCAGGGTGACCTCGAATCCATGGTGATCCTCCTACCTCTGCCTTCTAAGTGCTGGGATTAAAGGTGTGTGCCACCATGCCTGGTATCCAGAAGGCTTGGTTTGGATATATGCTTGGCATTTTTTCTGGAGTGAAATGCATTTATTATATTACATGCATATGCTTTGCCATATTAGTTCTTTATTTTACCTTCTTTTCAGTAGTATATGCAACTTCCAATTGTTCCACTGTCTTGTGATAAATTAATATGATCAGTCTTTCAATTTTATCCATCCTAATCTGTGTTTTGGTATATATACTATTGTGTTTTGAGATGAATTCTTCATGGGTATCTTTATATTTTTTTGTCTTTACTTATTTTGGAAACAAGACACCTATCATACTTGTGATTTTCAAATATCTGCTCCTCAACCACATGTGCACACACATACTAGCATATACATACACATATTCAACACACACACATAAAAATTAATTCATCTTTGCTGGGTATAGTAGTACATGCATGTATAACCAGATGGCAGTCTGGGCTACTATGAGGTTCTATCTCAAATATATGTTAATGAAAACAA
The DNA here is from genome assembly GCA_036346955.1 of Dipus sagitta. Taxonomy (NCBI): domain Eukaryota; kingdom Metazoa; phylum Chordata; class Mammalia; order Rodentia; family Dipodidae; genus Dipus; species Dipus sagitta. The sequence goes on from CM070776.1 coordinate 104,515,992, forward strand.
CCAAAAAGAAAAACAAATCTACTAAAAAAAAAAACTCACAAAACCCCAAATAGGGGCTGGGGACATTGTTCCGTGATTAATGGCACTGGTTTGCAAAGCCTGCCAGCCTGGTTTCAATTTCTAAGAACCTATGTGAAACCAGATGAAACAAAATGGCACATGGATCTGGAGTTAGTTTCAAGTGGCAAGAGGCCCTGACATGCCTATATTCTCTTTATGGTAGAATATAATTTTTTAAAAAAATATTTTATTTATTTGTTTGAAAGCAGAGAAAAAGGGAGAGAGAAAAAGAGAGAGAGAGTGGGAATGCTAGGGTCTCTAGCCACTGCAAATGAACTTAAGGCATATGTCACCTTGTGCATCTGGCTTCAAGTGGGTAATGGGGATTTGATCCTTGGTCATTTGGCTTTGCCAGCAAGTGCCTTAACCACTACATCATCTCTCCAGCCTCCAAAATAAGTTTTTAAAAGTACCAATTGAATAGAATTAAAATTCAAAAAAATGCAGATATCCAACTTTCTCTGGAATTTGAATGACGCATTGCTTGTATACTGTCTCTTCAACTGCTATTGAGTCTTTATTGTGGGGGGGGTATTTTCTGGTAGGTTTCACTCTTATGGGTGACCAAGTCACACTGGGCCTTCATGTGAGACAGGACCAAGTCACACTGGCTCAGTGTAAAAGGCACCAAACTGATGGAAAGCACATGGTGAAGTCAAGGCTCAGAGGTAGCAGCAGTGAACAGTTTTTGGAATTTTGTATGTTCTTGTGGCCCTTCTCACTTCAAATAGATAGGAGTTTCCATAAAATTATATATTTTGTATGATTTATTGTTCTTCTAAAATCTCTCTTCCCTCAGATTTCATCTACACCAGGTCTAAAACATATGCATTCTGACTGTTTACACTAAGCTTGATATCTTGCAGGATATATTATCAAGTTTTCTTTTCTCCTTCTCTTTCTCCTCCTCCCCCTTCTTCTTCTCCCTCCCCTTTCCCTCCTCCTCCTTCTTCTTAGGGTGACATTGAGCATCTAAAATGCTCTTTCTGGAGCTTGAGAGATGGCATAGCAATTATGGCACTTGCCTGCAAAGCCTAAGGACCCAGGTTCAATTCCACAGTACCCACTTAAGCCAGATGCACAGGTTGGCACATGCATCTGGAGTTTGTTTGCTATAGCTAGAGGCTCTGGGATGCCCATTGTCAGTCTCTCTCACTATCTCTTTCTCTTTCTCTCTCTCTCAAATAAATAAAAAAATATCATTTAAGATACTTTTTCTGTGTGTTTCTCTTGATGTCAAATAACATTCATTAAGTGTAAAAGTTTTGTTAAGTGATGAAATTTTATATTGGCTACATAAACTTTGATAAGCATTTTCTTCTGAAACTGTTCTAAAAAGATGTTAAATTTTATTCCTTTTGTTAAAAATATTCAATGACAATAGAAAATGTCAAAACAAACTGGGCATGGTGGCGCACACCTTTTATCCCAGCACTCGGGAGGCAGAGGTATGAGGATTGCTGTGAGTTCAAGGCCACCCTGAGTGTACAGATGAATTCCAGGTCAGCCAGAACTAGAGTGAGACCCTACCTCAAAACACCAAAAAAAAAAAAAAAAGAAAATGTCAAAACATAAAGTACATTATGCTAATTGAAGTACATTATTTGAAATACATTTGTAAATAATATATAAAGAATACTAATATAATTGTTTTGTGTCACTTTCTCTTTTAAAATATATGTCAAATGGCTTTTGGGGTCATTTGCGTCGAGCACATGCTCAAACTGTTACATGTAGCTGTATATACAACTTCAGAAATTGCATGCCTCATTAGCATCTTAAATCTTCACCCAGAGGTGTGCATTTTGGTATTCTAATTAGACACAGGTCACCTTTAGGCACTATGGAATGTAACTTAACCAGAGGCACTAGTCAGTTCTAGTAGGCCACCACCAGGGAATTTTCAGACTTCCACTTTGCCAACTGACTTTCATCATAAGCTCGTTTTGCAGTTTTTGTGTAAGACATTCTGGACCTTATTCTCACCTCTCCTGTTCTGCCTCACTTAGGCCCATAAAATATGCCATCTTAGCTTCTCTGCATTTCAAAATAAATTATAAAACCATTTCATAAAGGAAATAGATTCTTTTACAGTTAGGATAAATGGGGAAGAAAAAAAATCTAATGACCTTCTAATGACAAATATAGAAAGTATGTATAAATATATCTAAAAAGAAAAATGTGCACATGTGGAATGGATAAAATTCCAAAATTTCATTGAGAAATAAATGACAAAGATAAATGGAGCAATAAAAATAAATGTTATAAAGAGCATGATTCTGCTCAAACTTATTTATACAATTTACATACTATTAATCAGAACCCCAGAAGCATTTTTTTTATTTTTACTTTTCATTTTTATTTTTTATTTTATTTTTTTAGTCAGTTTGGTACCATTATTAGGCTCATCCATGACCTACCCCTCCCCTTAGCCCCTCCTTGTTGAGGTATACGGGTCATGCCTTGTGGAGTTAGCCCACAGTTATGGGTAAGATAAATGTCTCTGCATATCATGACCCAACATGTGGCTCTGACATTCTTTCCACCCCCTCTTCCACAAAATTTCCCTGAGCCATGTTGGGTCTGCTTCAGTGATGAGGTGTTGGGGGGCTCTGAGGCTCTGGCTCTCTGATTTGGTAGGAGTCGATTTTTCTCTGTGCTTATCTCCTTCCCCCTTGTGCTGGTATCTGGTTCATCAGGAAAACAGCACCCTTTCTTGTTTCTCCAATTGTTCTTAGTTTCAGCGGGGGCCCTTTTGAGGTATGATGGGGTGGCTCTCTCCTTAGGATCTACAACTATCTGAAAAAGAGAAGCAGATTCTCCAACGGAGAGTAAGTTAGCACCAGGACAAATGAGATAACCCTTTTCTTTTTATAGAGAATTTAATAGGTGTAGGCCCTCTTGTAGCCCACAATTGACGGTAGCTTGATATTGGAGAGTGGGCTTATGTTTGGATATGGTTCTGACTTGTTTCCCAGCTCCAGCTATGGGTCTCATACCAGTGAGGGGATCAGTTAGCCAAATTAAGAGCAGTTGGTTCCCCTCCATGGCTGTGTGCCACTACTGCACTTGTGTGGGCATCACAACAGGTTATTTGCTGCTAAGTAGGTTAGACCATGAGTTGCTTGGACAGATATTGGTCATATTCCCCCAGTCGCCCATGTATCACCTTCTGGCACAAGACGCGCTGACTGTCTGGGGACTGACTCTCTTCCAACTTCCAGCCATACCATTCTAATTTGCATGTCAGTCACATAAGGTGTCTTCAGCAGTAGGGTCTTATCACTTGCCTTTGGTGGGTCATCAAGTACTCTGACAGAAATCTGTCTGTCTTTTAGGAAACCTTGTAGGTCTCTCTGATCAAAAGCTCATTGTGGATGATAGCCCCATGCTGGTCCCAGAAGCATTTTTTGAGTAACATGAAATGATGATTCTTGGGCTGGAGAGATGGTTTAGTGATTATGGTGCTTACCTAAGCCTAAGATCCCGGGTTCAATTCAGCAGTCCCCAAGTAAGCCAGATGCACATCATGGTGAATGCATCTAGAGTTTATTTGCAGTGGTCAGAGGTCTGGCAACCCATTATCTCTCTTTCTGTCTCTGTCTCTCTCAAAAAGTAAATAAAAATAAAATATTAACAAAGATGATTCTTCAATTAATACCTAAGACCAAAAGACCAGAAGCATAACATTCTGGAAAAAAAGAACATAATTTGAGAACAAACCCTGCAAGATGTTAAGCTTACTGTAAAGTATCAGTAATTTTAAAAAGATGCTCGTGTTTAAACCTGGTGTTAACAACATGTATGGGAAGATGGGCTTTGAAAGTCTAAAGAAATTCCCAGCAAACTCACCCAGTCACAGAAAGATAACTGTCGCATGGTCTCACTCATCTGTGGCTCCTAACCTGAATTTGCCAGAGATGTTGACATACATAATAACCATCTCCAGGACCAGACAATAGGGAGGGTGGGGCAGGAGGGGAGGGTAAGGATGACGGTGGGGGACTCAAAACTGGATCCAAAAGGTAATGGCACCATAAAATTCTACATCCTAAAAGACAGACTAAATGGATGAACCTTCATCAGGTCCTTAGAGGGAGCACCTGAATCACAGGGCCCTGGGAAGGGTATGATAAAGAGTAACATTAATCTTCTCCTGTTTCTCTCTCTCTCTCTCTTTCTCTCTTTCTTTCCCTCTCTCTCTCTTCTCTCACTTCTCTCTATCTCTTTCATATTACCTATCTTTTACTTGCTACATTTCCTTGGTGCTAGCCTGTAATTTCCAGTACCAGCATGTGATTAACATCCATAATGAGCTGTCGATCAGGGAGACCTACAAGGATTCCCAAAAGAAGACAGATTTCTGTCAGAGTACTTGATGATACACCAAAGGATATTTGTTAGACCCTACTGCCAAAGACACAATATGCTATTGGTATGGATCATGTAGTGACTGGCTGGAATCTGGGAAAGAGTTAGTCCCCAGACAGTTGGCTCATCTAGTGCCAGAAGGTGCAAGGAAGGATGCCCTGCTACAGACAGTGATGACTCATGTCCCCTGTCCTCTCTCTATTCCACTGGAGACCCATAACCTCAAGTTCCAGATAAGGACATTTCTCCCTCACCACACAATACTTGAGGAGTGTGTGTGTGTGTGTGTGTGTGTGTGTGTGTGTGTCTGTTTGTGTCTGTGTGTGTTAAATAGTGATGGTATTTATTTCCTAAATAGAGTGGATGAGAAAAATAACAGCCAGGAGCAGCTACCTTCTGTTGAAAAGAGGAAGAGGAGAAAGCTGGGGACCTGCAGTGACTGCCTTTCTCACTGAGTCAATGGAAATGCTGGGAGTTTCCTATGTAATTCCAGGGCAATTCATGATACATTTGGGGCTTGGAATGAATTTGATTCCCATCTGGAATAAAAGCTATAATACAAACTTTGGGAAAAATTCTGGCATATCCACAGATATTATAAAAACAAAAGTAGTAATATTTTGATATATGCATGTCACAATGCTGTAATTTCTCTTTCCTGTTTTTTTTAATTTTTTTTTGTTCATTTTTATTTATTTGAGAGTGACAGAGAGAGGCAGATAGAGAGAGAGAAAGAGAGAGAGAGAGAGAGAGAGAATGGGCACGCCAGGGCTTCCAGCCACTACAAACGAACTCCAGATGCATGTGCCCCCTTATGCATCTGGCTAATGTGGGTCCTGGGGAATCGAGCCTTGAACTGGGGTCCTTAGGCTTCAGAGGCAAGCGCTTAACCGCTAAGCCATCTCTCCAGCCCATGTTTTTTTATACACATTCTTTGATTGAAATACTTTATGACAATAGTGCCACCATGGAGCCTCCCCTTGAGTATGTAAGTCAAAATAAACCCTTTTCTCCCACAGGTTGCTTTTGTCCAGGTGTCTTCTGCCAGCAATGTGAAGCAGACTTCAAGAGTGGGGGCGGGGGCAGTAGGGAGGCATGTCAGGTTCTCATGCTGCTACAAACAACAGAAACTTGTGCTTATTTTTGCATCCTACTTACATGGGTGAACTGGAAATTGAACCCAGGGTATCAGGATTTACAAGTAAGCATGTTTAACTGCAGAGTCATCTTTCCCAGCCCCTCTTATTAACAAGGAAGTTGAGAAGAACTCACAGATATCCTGATTCTGTCTCCTCAGTGCTGGGATTATTGGCGTACACCACCATGCCTGGCATAACTTCCTGTACTGCATCATTTCATATACTTAGGACAGAAGAAAGAGGTTTGTTTGAATAGGTGTCAATGACAACTAATTCTTCACTTAAAATCTTATGCATATATAAATGGAATCATATTCCACAGGAAAATTTTAATTTTATAAATTTCCAACATAGATTCTCCTATTAGGAGGCAGAGAGCACATTCAAATTGCAGTATAGTTCCTGGCTCATATGTTCTTTTGATATAAAATAAATCAACACAATGGAAAATAAGGGTGTTTTTTTACAGATAATGGATGTATTCTATATATAAGATCTGCAATTCATGCATAAAAGTACTTGGAAAAATTAATGCCCTTTCACATTAAAACCTTTAATGGCTTTTTAGTGATATTTTTCCATACAGTCCAGGGTGATCTGGAATTCACTCTGTATTCTCAGGCTGGCCACAAACTAATGGCAATCCCCCTACCTTAGCCTCCCAAGTGCTGGCATTAATGGTGTGCAGTACCACGCCTGGCCTACATTAAAATTATTTTCAGCAAATAGTTAGTAGATGAATATTGGAAGGTTATAAACTTCATAAGGAACATCTATGAGAAAATACAGTTAACATTATATCTCTAAATACAGGAACAAGGTAAAAAAATGTTCTCTGAACAACATATTAGAATCTCTATCCATAGCAGTAAGGCAATAAAACGAATAAAAGCATGCCAGAAGCAAGGAGGAAATAAACCTTTCCTTACATGCATATGATATGACTTCATAGAAAATCTCAAGAAATATACCCAAGATATTTAAGCATTATTAAATACATTCATCAAGATCTCAAGATACATGTTTACCATGCAAGCCCAATCAAAATTTCTACACATTTCCTAATGTGCACAAATAAAAGACAAATATGTGCTGTATTAATTTGCTACAAAAGTTATATATTATGGTATACATTTAACAAAATATGCACAGGATGCCTATGGTAAAATTACACAATGCTGGTGAAAGAATGTTCAAGAAATAAAGCATATAGGTAAATGCTGTTCTCAACTTTAATTAAACTAAATTCTTTGTAAAGACTCCTGAGAGAGTTCAAAATTCAACATAATACTGACAAAACCTGATTGGGCAGTGTCTATTGCTAAACAGGATATATATCTACATCACTCCATCCAAGCTTCAGGTGCATTGCAGAACAGAGCAAGAAGAATGTAAGAGATTGAAGAGGAGGAGGAGGAGTGCTATGGATGCTGTCTATTGGGCATGACATGGCTACTGCAATCATGATCACAGAGAGATTCTCATAACTAAGTTGAACAAGACCTGCACATCATCAGACCATGGACATTCCATCATATGTAATGGAGGAGGGAACGAGGTCCCCACCCACCCCTGTGGACTGCTTGGCAGTTAACAGCTGCTGGGGGAGCCAGAGACATTTTCATTATTGCTGTAGCAACTGGTAGGTTCCATAGGCTCTAGTCAATTTCCCTCTCTTAGGTTCATACAGGCAACTCTAATAACACTCATCTCATCATGTCACACAGACACACATATACTTAGACATAACCATCATAAAAAAGGCAATAATGTAGAAGAGGAACTAATGAGGAAGAAGAAGGGGATTAAAGGAAGGATGTCAGGAAGGCATCAAAGAATTAATGTAAGAGGATTATCAACAAAATTATATGCATGTTCCAAAATTGATAATAAAAATGTTTAAGAAAAACCCAGAAGAGTGATACCTACCAGAAAATTTTTAAAAAGAAATAGGAAAAAAGAAAAAGACTCCGCAACAACAGATAAAGAGGCAGTGTACAATCAATGCATCATTCAAATCCCAGAGAAAGATGGATTTGTGCTGCTTCTTAAAACTTTAATTCTATGTGCTTTGCATTTTTTTTAAATTTATTTTTCTAGCAGAAAGAGGATATAGGCATATTAGGGCTTCTTGCCACCTTAAACCTACTGTAGAGGCTTGTGTGTTTGTGCCCCTTTGTTCATCTGCCTTTTCATGGCGACTGTAGAATTGAACCCAAGCTGGCAGTCTTTGCAAGCCAGTGCCATGAAACACTGAACCATCTCCCCAGCCTCTATTTTTGTTTTATTTCTTTTTTAGTTAATTGCCAATGTTTTACTTTTTGTTGATGATGTTTTATAATGTTTTTGAGACAAAAACTAACAGTGCCCAAGCTGGTCTCAAACTCATGGCAAATTTCCTGCTTCAGCTTTTTAAGATCTGGTATTACATGCATACACCACTGTACTCTCTGGAAATGTGTGTGTTAAACATTTGTATGTGCATGCATGCTAGTATGTGTGTACACATGTTGTTGAGGAGTAGATATTTGTAAATCAGAAATATGATAGGTGACTTATTTCCAACATATGTAATGACAAAAAAGTTTACAGAATTACTCATGAGAAAATCAACTCAAAACACAGTAGAATATATGCCCAGACATGGATTAGAATGGGTAAACTTGAGGGGACTTCCAGCCAAGATGGCGACTGCCTAGCTGCGCTGCAAATCCTGGGGAAAGAAAGGCAAGATATTAAGGGTTCATTGGGGCTTTCAGGGCAGAGAAATCTGGGAGGGCACAGAGGCCGGGGGGAAACAGGGAATCACGGATCCCCTCGAGGGCGGATAGCGCACCCCTCCCCCCCAAATAACCGCCGTGTTCACAGCACCACAGCTGCCGCCAGCGCCCACAGCTACTGCGAGTCAGCACGCCGATCGATCCCTGTGTGTGGAAGCTTAGACTGCTCCACACACCCGTCCACTCGCCCACTTACTGAGTGAGCCCAGTCCCACAGCAGCTGCCACACAAGCTCAGACTGTCTCTCTCACTTGTGCCAGCTCAGGTGCCATCCCCTACCTGTCTGCCCTGCCGGCCGGCTGCCATTGTCCTGTGGTGGGGGAGTGCAGACTGCTTCCAGGTCCCAGTGTTCCCAGCCAGGGTTTGGGCTGCTTCAGTGCTTGTTGCCTCAGTGTCATTCCTAGCTCGAAAGCAGGCAGCGTTGGCACATTACCACTTGAGAATTCAGGCAACTTTGGCACCCCTGTCAGGCAGTAGATAGGCGGCTTTGGCAAGTGAGAGCCAAAGCCCAGGCTGCTTGGCAACTGCCCCAGGATGCCTCAGATTCCCATTGTGCTTGAGCCCAGGCTGATATGCCCACCTACGTGCCCATACACTGTCATGGGCAGACCACAGTGCAAAAGAAATAACATGAAAAATCAAATGCAAGAAAATCCAGTTAGATCACCCAGTCCTACTATGAATACATCTAACCAAAACATAGAAGAGTCATTAGGTTCAGAACACCAAATTGAAGCTATGAGCAATGCAACTCTAACCAACCTACTGGAAGAACTTGCAGGAAAGCAACAAAGGACCGATAATCGTGTGGATGCTGCCATCACTAAACTAGAACTAATAGGTAAGAATTTAGAAGGAGTTCAAAGAGAGTTAAGAGATTTGAGGGAGAGTGAAAAAAAGAAGACCTTAAAAATCAGCTGAAAATGCTAAATGAAGACATAAAGAAATGCAAGGATGAATTCCAAGAATCATCAAGAAAATCAGAAAATGATGTGAAAAGGGAGCTTGACAGAGGGATGGAAATAATACATAGAAAAGTAATAGACAATGGAAACTTAATTGAACAAGTCCAAACCTCTCTAGAAGCTCTCAAGAATATAGTCACCCATGTGGAGGATAGAAACCCTGATCTGGAAGACAAGATGGAAGAAACAGTTAGAGAGTTCAAAAATTTCAGTAAGTTCAAAAGTTTCTGTGAACAGAACCTGACGGAATTGTGGGATACACTTAAACATCCTAATATCAGGATCATTGGAATACCAGAAGGAGAAGAAATTCAGACCAAAGGCATGGAGAACTTATTTAACAAAATAATTGAAGAAAACTTGCCCAGTCTTTTAAACGAAAGGCCCATCAAGATACAAGAAGCCAATAGAACTCCAAACAGACTGGACCAAAGGAGAAATTCTCCAAGACATATTATCATTAAGACTCTAAACATTGACACCAAAGAGAAAATCCTAAAAGCAGCTAGGGAAAAACAGCACACCCACCTTCAAAGGTAACCCCATCAGAATTACTTCAGACTTCTCAATGGAAACCCTGAAAGCTAGAAGGGCCTGGAATGAAACACTGCAAAGTCTAAGAACCTATGGCTTCCAACCCAAACTACTCTACCCAGCAAAAGTATCCCTCATTATAGATGGTGAAAGAAAACCATTCCACGACAAAACTCAGCTTTACAATTATATGAACACATAACCAAACCTACAGAGAGTATTTCAGGAAATTCTCCACAGAGAAGAAACAAATAATCAAACTCAATTGCCTACAAGAAGCAGATCACAACAACCAAACTCAGAGTAGGTACAAAAAACTTCAACGTCCATGAAAACACCAACCCACATTTACCATCACAATATGGCAGGGATCAAATCAAATCTCACAGTCATTACCCTAAATATCAATGGCCTTAATTCACCCATCATGACACACAAGCTAACAGGATGGATAAAAAAATTAGACACCTCAATCTGTTGCCTTCAAGAAACCCACCTCACCACAAAAGACAGACACCTCCTCCAGGTGAAAGGGTGGAAAACAATATTCCAAGCAAATAGGAATAAGAAACAGGCAGGCGTAGCTATATTAATATCGGGTAAAATAGACTTCAAACCAAAAATAATCAAAAAAGACAAAGAAGGCCACTTCCTACTTATCAAGGGAATGATCCATCAAGTGCATGATACTTTACATACCTAGCAAGCATCTTGTGGGCTAGACAGTAGGATGGAAGGGGAGGGAGGAGAGGGCATCAAAGGGGTGGGAAACACAAATCTATACCCAAATGGCAATGGTATCATAGAATTCTCCTTACTAAATGGCAGACCAAATGGCTGATCCTTCACCAGGCCCTTACAGGGAACACCTGAACCACAAGACACTGGAGAGGGTAAGATCAAGACTAACCTTAATCTTCTACATCTTCCCTCCCTCCTTCTCCCTCTCCCTCTCTCTCTCTCTCTCTTCTCTCTAACTCTTATGTATTAGTTATCTTTTTCCTCATTTTCTTAGTGGGCACTGACCTGTAACTCCCAGTACCAGCATGGGGCTATCATCCACAATGAGCTTTTGATCAGAGAGCTACAAGGTTTCCTAAAAGACAGACAGATTTCTGTCAGAGTACTTGATGACCCACCAAAGGTTAGTGGTAAGACCCTACTGCTGAAGATACCTTATGTGATTGACATGAAAAATAGAATGGCATGGCTGGAAGTTGGAAGAGAGTCAGTCCCCAGACAGTCAGCACGTCTAGTGCCGGAAGGTGCTACATGGGCGACTGGGGGAAATGACCAATATCTGTCCAAGCAACTCATGGTCTAACCTACTTAGCAGCAAATAACCTGTTGTGATGCCCACACAAGTGCAGTAGTGGCACACAGCCATGGTGGGGAACCAACTGCTCTTAATTTGGCTAACTGATCTCCTCAGTGGTATGGGACCCATAGGTGGAGCTGGAAAACAAGTCAGAATCATATCCAAGCATAAGCCCACTCTCCAATATCAAGCTACCATCAATCATGGGCTACAAGGGGGCCTACACCTATTAAATTCTCTATAAAAAAGTAAGCCTTATCTCTTTTGTCCTGGTTCTAACTTACTCTCTGTTGGAGAATCTGCTTCTCTTTTTCAGATAGATGTAGATCCTAAGGAGAGAGCCACCCCATCATACCTCAAAAGGGCCCCGGCTGAACCTAAGAACAATTGGAGAAACAAGCAAGGGGGCTGTTTTCCTGATGAACCGGATACCAGCACAAGGGGGAAGCAGATTAACACAGAGAAAAATCGACTCCTACCAAATCAGAGAGCCAGAGCCTCACAGGTCCCCAACACCTCATCACTGAAGCAGACCAGAAATGAACCCAACATGGCTCAGGGAAATTTTGTGGAAGAGGGGGCGGAAAGAATGTCAGAGCCACATGTTGTGTCATGATATGCAGAGACATTTATCTTACACATAACTGTGGGCTAACTCCACAATGCATGACCCATATACCTCAACAAGGAGGGGACAAGGGGAGGGGTAGGTCATGGATGAGCCTAATAATGGAAAATAAGATAAAATAAAATAAAATAAAATAAAAAAGAACGGGTAAACTTTAAGATGTCTGATCATATTAATTTATTGCAAGGCTGTGGAAAAATTGGAAGTCCCTTATGTTGACAGGAATGTAAAAGAAATGAAACACTAGGGAATACATTTAGCCATTTTTTTTCAAACATTAAGCATGTACATGCAACATGATAAATGCATTTCATTCCAGAAAATTCAATCATATGTCCACACTAACATTTCTGCACAGTTTTTATAATAGCTTCATTTGCATAGCCAAAGGTTGAAATACACAAGGTCCTGCTACATTTACTACCAACATAAGCCTGTGATCAATTCTTTGGAAATACCCTCCACTATTTATAACAGAATATTGAGTCAGTCCTATTTTGTGCATGTCTTAAGCATATAAACACATTGTTGTGAATTAATGACTTTGCAATGTCTAGATGCTAGATTTCCATAGCACTGTTCCAGATCCTCCAGTTCAGACATTCTTTCATTGTCATCTTCCACATTGGTCTCTAAGCCATGAAGGAAATGATTTTTAAGTCTCATTAAAGGATGTGCACTCAGCTTTAAATCTGGCCAACCAGGCCAAATGAGCCAATGTGTGCAATAGTGGCATGTCTGATATGGGGGAAAACAACAGCTCTCTAATTGGACTGGAGCCCTACTGCATGGGAGGAAATACATCCCTGATAATGAAAACCTACTACAGGGATAGTCATAAGCCTTAGGGGTGTAACATCTACTGGTGTCTGACTAAATGAATATACTATGCACACAAAACTGCCTGGTAAGCAATTCTTTTAATGTTCATACCCATATATTAATGCTACTCTCACTTTTGGTTAGAGAAGCTTCTCTTTTCAGCTAGCAGTAACCTTGGGATGACTCAGAAGGCACAATGGTTCTGAGAAGAAGTGAGAGAGGAGTATTCAGCACTGAAATATCTCTCAGGGTCCTTTGCAGAAGAGGTGGTAGAAAGAATGTAAGAGCTACAGGAAGGGTAGGACTCCTTACAACATGCTCTTCTAGACACAAAATGACCTGGATATCCATGATCTCACAGTGCCTGACATTACCTACACAAGACCACCATAATGGGAGAAAAAGATCATGACACCAAAATAAAAGAGACTGACTGAGGGGGAAGGGGGAGAGAAAGAGATGGAGGGAATTCCCATGGGATATTGTCTACAATTACAGAAGTTGTCAATAAAAAAAATTTCCATAGGCTATGCAGTCATCAGTCACTAATTTCCAGCACATTAGTTTTTGTGATTCTCTGAATTGACCACCACCTACTGCATTAAAAAATAAAAGCTTTTCTGTTTGGGGAATCTGATAGAAGAACTGCTTTATAGATATAGATATTAATACTTGGGAGGCAATTTTTCCACACAACTATTTATCCATATACCAATAGATCCTTCCTAGGGCCAACATTCTCCCTAGACATGTGCTTTTCATCTAGTTTTCAGTAACCTGCATGTATTCCCTCATGTGGAACATGCCACTATGTCAATCATAGAGCTGTTAGTTACCCCTGTAAATTTCATGTCGTACTGCAATGGAGGTCACATGGTGCCTAAGGATCAATCAGTACTATAGAATGCATTGGTCAAGTATTTATGGCACCCTTATATTAAGTTAGGGTTTATTCTTTTATCATAGTTTGTAATTGCTTAGCCCAGCATTTCTTGAAGTCCAGTTGTGGAAGTTGTTGGTGTTGTTTCCTCGATGGGGAATGTGATGGGAACTCAGTTCAACTTTCAGGCCAGAGTGTTTGTATTATGCAGGGCTTTGGGACAGGGAGATATCTATATGGAATAGGACGCTGGGCCTAAAGTCACGTGTTGGAAGGCATTTACAAGTGACTCAGGGGTGTGCATAACAGGTGACTGAGCTCACACACACACACTGATGAACACATAGGAAAGCAGTATAAATGGAGAGAAGAGTGTGATGAGCAGCAGAGGGAGTGCTGAACTCACACAGCCAGCCGAGGCTGTGAGGACTGTGAATGGTGGGTGGACTGATGAGTGTACAGGAATCAACCACAGGTGTCAGAGATGGCAGCGTGGGGTGTGGTGGGGCAAGCAGGAAGATTGTGTAGCCAGATCTCACACATACTTTTGGAATGGTCAAGAAATGGAATGAGGAGCAGGAGGGTGCATGGATGTTCCCAGGTTTCAATGATGGGGGTTGGGCCCCGACATGTTCAAGAAGCAGGAGAGAGAGCAATGAAGGGAGACACTGGCACATCGGATGGAAGGGTGAGCATGCAATGACATTTAGGTCACATATGGCTGTAGCACAGGGAGGATGGAGGGAGCAGAACAGTAGGGTCACCACAAACCAGAATATTCAGGCTTATAAGATGTTGGAGGGGTGAATCCAAAGGTGTATGTTTAAGTACTGATACTCTATTAAATAAAACATAAAATATTATAACAAGTATATGTATATATTTACCAGTTAAGTGTCCCATCAATATTTAGGTTTATGATTAATTTATTATCAAAACATGATATACACTTACTTTCAAAGTCAAAAGGGGATCAAGCTTCACCAAATAACATTCTTTATATTCATAAAATATCATGCCACTATGCAAAGTGTAGTATTAAAGACAGTTGGGATCACATGAAGGTGAAGAGTTTTTTACAGACAAGCATACAATAAGCAAAGCCAATAGATTACCCACAGAATGGGAGAAAATATTTGCGGGTTATCCAACTGATAGAGGCCTAATCTCTAGAATCTACAAAGAACTCAAATATCTAAACAGTAAGAAGTCAAACACCCCACTCACAAAATGGGGCAAGGAGCTGAACAGGCAGTTCACAGAGGAAGAAAAAGAAATGGCAAACATACACTTAAGAAAATGTTCGTCATCCCTAATCATCAGAGAAATGCAAATTAAAACAACTATGAGATTCCACCTTACCCCAATAAGGATAGCAAACATCTAAAAATCAAATAAAAATAAGTGCTGGCGAGGATGTGGAGAAGTAGGAACACTCATCCACTGTTGGTGGGAATGTAGGATGGTACAACCACTTTGGAAAGCAATATGGAGACTTCTGAAAAAGCTGAGTGTAGAGATACCAAAGGACCCAGTTATTCCCTTACTGGGCATCTACCCTAAAACCTTCAAACCACAGACTAAAGAGATTTGCTCAACCATGTTTATAGCGGCTCAATTTGTAATAGCTAAGAGCTGGAATCAACCCAAGTTACAAGCTTGAATAAAACTCCTGAATCTGTTGGGGAACATCAACTCAAACTAACATAGGTGAGTTTCGAAACTATTTTCTTTTGGTGGGTGAGAGGTAGTATCTCACACAACCACAGGCTGACCTGGAACTCAGTTTCTGGCCCCAGGCTGCTATCAGACTCACAGTGACCCTCCTACTTCAGTCTCCTGAGTGCTGGGACTAAAGATTTGATCCACCAGGTCCATGTTTCACAGTGTTATCTTTAAAATGTTGATAAGAAAATTCAATGAGTGTAGTTCCACAGGTATATCAGACAGCATTTTAGATGATAAGGTAAATACCTGTATCATAAGTGTAGCAGGAAACTTAGGATGTTGTCAGTGTAAGCAATGAAAATGTGGTGCAGAAACCACAAGCATATGGATGACAGAACTTATGTTCTTATGTAGGGAGATTTAGATGTGGAAGGTAAAGCACACATGTTGATCTTCCCCATGGAAGAAAGATAAATGTGGTGGTGGTTTGGAAATAAGATATTCGGGCAGTGATAACAGGGTATTGAAGAGAGTTCTACCAATGCTTATCTAAGTTTCAGAACTTATACAGATAGCAGGCCCAGAATTAGGGAAAGAACCCTTGTTGTAGATTTTGAGTGCAAGTTAAATATGCACATGTTAGATTCAGAGGCTAGAGGAAAATCAGACAGATAATTAAAGTGAGAACTTACCCAAAATTATAAAGCCATGGCAAGCAGGAAATCTATCCAGGCCAAACAGCAATATTCTCTTCCCCAGATCCACCCATGCAGGGTATTTGGTTTGTGTGGTGGGGAGCCAGACTCACATATATCCCTATGACCAGATGAAAGTGAGGCATAGAGAGAGAGAAGGCCAAGAAACAGCCTTTATAGTCAATTGATAATGAATTCTTTAAATAGATTCAAGAATGTAAATAGGAAGACCTTATTGATTTGATAATTTTAAGGGGCAGATTCCAGGGCCCTCCCTCTTCAGTCATGCTAGACTGTGGGCAGCTGGATTGGGACAGTGTACCTGTTGTAGATCAGATTTGCTAAGACACAAGTTCCATTCCTGAGTTTCATTGGTGCCTGCACAGGATGGCATGTGGGATGACCTCTCCTGAATCTCTCTTTTGGACTTCTTATCCTAATTGAAACTGTATAAAAGAACTTAGATTTCTCCTATTTCTCCAGCAATCTGACCAGAAAATGTGAATAAGATTACAAGGTCCCGAAACAAATGGACTGGGATCTGCTTTTTCCTTATCTCTCCTTCCTTGAATGTAACTTACTTCCCCCACAATCTACCAGGAAGATGGGGAATAAATTATGAAGTGCTTGGACAGTGCTAGAGGGACGGCACAACAGTTAAACAGATTACCTGTGAAGCCAACGGGACCAGGTTCAATTCCCCAGTACCACATAGAGCCAGATAAAAAAGATCTGCATATGTCTTGAGTTCTATTGCAGTTGTTAGAGGCTCTAGTGTGCCCATTCTCTGTCGACCTCTCTCTCTCTCTACGTGCCTGGTTCTCTCTGTCATAATAAATAAATAAATAAATAAATAAATAAATAAATAAATAAAGTTCAAAGTGCCTGGTCAGCTGTTGTAGTTACCTTTCCAGTTCTGGTACAAAACACCTAATCAAAAGCAGCTGATGGGAAGAAAGGTTTTATTCTTTCTTACAGACTTGAGGCTAGGTCCTTAACTGCCAAGCCATCCCTCGAACCCCTCTTCTCATTTCATGTTTGCGCTGTAACTCAGGATTTAGTGTGCAGATGGTCATGGCCAGAAAAACTTCCACTGAGTCAGTGGCTGCCAGGTTCTTGTCTTATAACTTTTGACAATTGAAATCTATAGATTATAGACCTCAGGAGAAGGAAAGAATGCAGAGTTGCTCCTATAATGTAGGACGAGTTTCTGGAAAGGGGGAAACTGACCAGGTCACTCTGCTTAGTTCTTTTATGATGATTTATTGAAGGGGGCTGAACTGGTCAGCCCAGATTCAATGTCAGGTATTGTAGAGGTTTAGATCAGATATCTCCCATAGACCCATGTATTAACTGCTCCATCTCCAGATGGTGTCAATTTTCAAAGTGGAGCCTTGATCTATAAGGTATGTTTTGTCGGTGGTCTTAGAGTTGTGACAACCTCTTCCCAGAGCTTGGCTCACACTTTTGCTGCTACTTTCTACTAGCTGTGGCAGGATTGTGAGGTCCAGCATCTCTTTAATGACCATCTTTCCCTGCAGTCATGGAACATTCCCTCAAGACTGTAAGAAAGAATAAAGCCTGTGCTGGAGAGATGGCTTGGCAGTTAAGCCTAAGAATCCCGGTTCGAGGCTCAATTCCCCAGGACCCACATAAGCCAGATGCACAAGGGGGCGCACGCATCTGGAGTTCATTTGCAGAGGCTGGAGGCACTGGCGCACCCATTCTCTCTATATTATCTGCCTCTTTCTCTCTCTGTCTGCCACACTGAATAAATAAATAAAAATAAAAACAAAAAAAAATAAAAGAAAGAATAAAACCTTTCTTTCCATCAGCTGCTTTTGGTTTGGTATTTTGTACCAGAACTGAAAAGGGAACTACAACAGGTAACCAGGTGTTTTCAATTTTATTTATTTAGTTAGTTGGTTATGAGAGAGAGAGAGAGAGAGAGAGAGAGAGAGAGAGAGAGAGAGAGAGAAAGAGAGAAAGAGAGAGAGAGAGAGAGAGAATGGGCACACCAGGGCCTCTAACAACTGCAACAGAATTCAAGACATATTCATACCTTGTTCATCTTGTTTTATGTGGTACTGGGGAATTGAACCTGGGTCCTTAGGCTTTGCAGGCAATCTGTTTGTTTATCTGTTTAACTGCTGAGCCATCCCTCCAGCACTGCCCAGGCACATCATCATTTATTTTCCATCTTCCTGGAAGATTTGGGGGGAAGGTAATTACATTCAGAGAAGGAGAGATAAGGAAAAGCCAGATCCCATGCCATTTGTTTCAGG
Organism: Dipus sagitta; assembly: GCA_036346955.1. Classification (NCBI taxonomy): domain Eukaryota; kingdom Metazoa; phylum Chordata; class Mammalia; order Rodentia; family Dipodidae; genus Dipus; species Dipus sagitta. Next base: position 104,534,137 of record CM070776.1, read on the forward strand.
GCCTTGTAATCTTACACATTTTCTGGTCAGATTAATGGAGAAATAGGAGAAAGCTAGGTTATTTTATACAAATTCACTTAGGATAAGAAGTCCAAAAGAGAGAACCAAGAGAGACCACCCCACATGCCATCCTGCCCAGGCACCAATGATACTTAGGAAAGGAAGTTTTATCTTATCAAATCTGATAAACAACAGGAACACTGCCCCACTCCAGCTGCCCACAGTCTAGCATGCCTCAGGTGTGTGCCCCTGGAGCCTGCCTGTTTAAATTGACAAATCAATCAGATCTTACCCTGTACATACTTGGATCTAATTAAAGAATACAAGTTCAATTGACTATAAAGGTTGTTTCTTGGCCTTCTGTCTCTCTATGCCTCACTTTTATTTGGTCACAGGGATATGTGTGAATCTGGCTCCCCCAACACACACACAACTACCCTGGATGGGTGGGTTTGGGGAGGAGAATATTGCTGCTTGGTCTGGATAGATTTTCTGCTTGCCATGGCTTTATACTTTTGGGAAAGTTCTCACTTTAATTTCTGTCTGATTTTCCTCTAGTCTTTGAATCTAATATGTGCATATTTACCTTGCACTCTAGATCTGCAACAAGGGTTCTTTCCCTAATTCTGGGCCTACTATCTGTATTGTTTCTATAACTTAGATAAGCATTGCTAGAATTCTCTTTCATACCCAGTTATCACTGCCGAGTCTTGTTTCCAATCCACCAGCACGTTTATCTTTCTTCCATGGGGAAGATCAAGATGTATGCTTTGTCTTTCACAGATGATTCTTCTAAATGTCCCTACATAAGCACGTACATTCTGTCATCCATGTGCTTGCAGATTCTGCACCACATTTTCATTGCTTACTCTGACAACATCCTAAGTTTCCTGCTACACTTATGATACAGGTGTTTACCTTATCATCTAAAATCCTGCCTGGCATACCTGAGGAACCACACTCATTGAAATTCCTTAGCAATGTTTTAAAGATAAAACTTTTAAACAAGTACCTGATTGATCAAATCTTTAGTCCTAGCACTCAGGAGACTGAGGTAGGAGGGTCAGTGTGAGTATGAGAGCAGCCTGAGGCTAGAAAGTGAGTTCCAGATCAGCCTGTGGTAGTGTGAGACCACACGTCTCACCCACCAAAAGACAATAGTTTCAAAACTCACCTGTGGTAGTTTGAGTTGATGTCCCCCAATAGATTCAGGAGGTAATATATTTTATTTTATTTTATTTTATTTATTTATTTATTTTATTAGTTTTGTACTCAGTGAATATAGTCAAGTTGTTACCATTGTTAGCCTCTTCCCTGTCCTCCCCCCTCCACATCAGCCCTCCTTCTTGGGGTAGATGGGTCATGCATTGTGGGGTTAGCTATCAGTTATGGGTAGGAGAAAATGTCTCCGTGAATCATGACCCAACTTGCTGCTCAGACATTCTTTCAGGGCCCTCTTTTGCAAATTTCCCTGAGCCATGTCAGGTTCATTTTAGGTCTGCTTCAGTGATGAGGTCTTGGGATCCTCTGTATGTCTGGATATCTGATTTGGTAGGAGTTGATTGTTCTCTGTGTCTATCTCCTTCAACATTGTGCTGGTACCTGATTCACCAAGTAAACAGCATTCTTGCCTGTTTTGCCAATTATTCTTAGTTTCAGCTTGGGCCCTTTTGAGGTATGATGGGGTGGTTCTCTTAGAATCTGTATCTATCTGAAAAACAAATGCAGATTCTCTGACAGAGAGTAAAGTTAGCACCAGATAAATGGGATAACCTTTATTTTTTTTAGAGAGAATTTAATAGGTTTATGTCCTCTTTAGCCCAGGATTGGTGGTAGCTGGATAATGGAGAGTAGGTTCATTTTTGAATATGGTTCTGACTTGTTTCCCAGCTCCAGCTATGGGTTCTGTTCCACTGAGTGGATCAGTAAGCCAAATCAAGAGTAGTTGGTTTCACACCATGGCTGTGCACCACTATGACACTTCTGTGAGCATTAGGACAGGTTATTTGCTGCTAAATAGGTTAGACAATGATTTGCTTGGACAGATATTGGTCAATTTCCCCCAGTCGCTCATGTAGCATCTTCTGGCACTAGATGCACCAATTGCCTGTGGACTGACTCTCTTTCAGCTTCCAGCCATGTCAGTCCATGTTACATGCCAACAGCATATGGTGTTTTCAGCATTAGGGTCTTACCACTAACCTTTGATAGGTCATCAAGAACTCTGACAGAAATCTATCATTCTTTTAGGAAACCTTGAAGGTCTCTCTGATTAAAATCTCATTGTGGATGATAACCACCTGCTGGTACTGGGAGTTACAGGTCAGTGCCCAAGAAGAGAAAGAAGAAAAATATAATATAAAAGAGTTAGACAGAAGAGAGAGAGAGAGAAGCATCATAAGATTAAGGTCAGTTTCATTGTACCCTCTCCCAGGCCTTGTGACTCAGGTATTCCCTCTAAGGGCATGGTGAAGGTTCAACCATTTGGTCTGTCTTTTTGGATATAGAATTTTATTGTACCATTGCCATTTGGGTCCAGTTTTGTGTCCCCTACCCCCTTCCTTACCCTCCCCTCCCTCTCCACTCACCCTATTATCCGGTCCTCGCGCTACTTGCTAGGTATGTTGGCATCTTGGGTAAATTCAGGTTATGAGCTGTAGATGAGTGAGACTATGTGCCAATTATCTTTCTGTAATGGGGTGAGTTCACTAAAAGTAATCTGTTCCAGGTTCAACCAATTTTCTTCAAATTTCATTGAGTCATTTTTCCTAACAGCTGTGTAGAATTCCATTGTATAGATATACCACATCTTAGTTATCCATTCATCTAATGATGGACATCTGAATTGGTTCCAGCAATATACAGATTTAATGCAATCCCAATCAAAATCCCAACATTGTTCTTCACAGAGATAGAAGATATTATATCAAAGTTCATATGCAAAAGCAGAAGGCCTCAGATATCCAAGCATATCCTCAGCAAAAGAAACACCATACCTGATATAAAGTTATAATACAAAGCCATAGTCATAAAAACAGCATGGTACTGGCATAAAAACAGGAATACTGACCAATGGAATAGAATCAAGGACCAAGACTTTGGGTCAAGTAACTGCAGTTACTTGATATTTGACAAAGGCCCTAACAAGATTGGCTGGAAAAAAGACATCATCTTCAACAAATGGTGATGGACAACCTGGATAACCATATGCAGAAAAATGAAACTTGATCCACACATCTCACCATGCACAACAATCAAGTCCAAATGGATCAAAGACCTCAATGTAAGACCAGAAACTCATTTACTACTGGAAGAAAAAATAGAAAGAACTTTCCATGATATAAGAATGGGCAAAGACTTCCTGAACAAAACCCCAATAGCATAGGATCTTAAACAATCACTCAACCAATGGGATCACATGAAGCTGAAAATTTTCTTCACAGACAAACATACAATAAGCAGAGCCAACAGATTATCCACAGAATGGGAGAAAATATTTGCTGAATATCAAACTGACAGAGGCCTAATCTCTAGAATCTACAAAATCTCAAAAACCTAAACAATAAAAAGTCAAACAACCCACTCACAAAATAGAGCAAAGAACTGGACAGGCAGTTCTCAGAGAAAGAAATACAAATGGCAAACACACAAGAAAATATTCGTCATCCCAAATCCTCAGGGAAATGCAAATTAAAACAACTATGAGATCCCACCTCACCCCAGTAAGGACAGCAAACATTAAAAAATCAAATGAAAATAAATGTTGGTGAGGATGGGGAGAAATAGGAACCCTCGTCCACTGTTGGTTGGGAATGTAAGATGGTACAATCACTTTGGAAAGCAATATGAAGACTCCTAAAAAGCTGAATATGGAGTTACCAACAGATTCAGGAGTTTTATTAAAGCTTGTAACTTGGGCTCAAGAGATATCTTAGTAATTAAGCTGCTTTCCTGGGAAGCCTAAGGATCTGAATTGAATACCATTTGGCAAGCCTAATGGACAAGCTGGTGCAAGCATCTGGAGTTCATTTGCAGTGGCCAGAAGCTATGGCTTGCCCATATTCATTATCTGTCTCTCTCTTTCTTTCTTTTTTCTTTCTTTCTTTCTTTTTTCTTTCTTTCTTTCTTTCTTTCTTTCTTTCTTCTTTCTTTCTTTCTTTCTTTCTTTCTTTCTTTCTCTCAAATAAATAAATGTAAAAAGAAAAACAACCAAGCTTATATATTGATGTCACTATGGGTGGATATTAAGGTGAAGCCTTAAGGGGTGTGTTTGGATGCAAATATGAATTTCTAGCAAAGATATACAGAGTGCTTGAGGTCTACCTGGTTGGTATTCCTGGAGTATGCTTGCTTATTGTGCTGTTGGTGGTATTTTGGTGTGGGCCTACAAAAAGGGGGCCATATCCTTCTGCTGTCATGGACCTTCCCCTGGATGTGTCATCCTGTTTCTCCCATAAAGCAGGCCCTAGATTCACTGGCACAAGTCATTTCTGGTGCTTGTCTGGGTGCTTCATGCCTCTTATCCCAACCCTCAGGAAGCTGCTTAAAGGTGGCTGTGGGTTTCACATCAGCCTGGGCTACAGAACAAGCCCCAGACTGGCTGGAACAACTTAGTGTTTGCAATAAATAAGTTAATTAGTAAATAATGAATGAACCAGAGGGAAGACTCAGTACCCATTGTAAAGCAAAATGCACAAAAAGGCATGTGAATCTGCAATTTGTTTGCAGTGCCGGAGACCTTTGCACACTCATTCTCACTCTTCCTCTGCTTGCAAATATAAGCAAATTTAAAAAAAAGAATAAATTCCGACCTTGTGTAGTAATGCCTCTGTTGTTTCGGGTGGTAGTTCAGTTTCTGAAAACCTACATACTCACAGTTGCAAAGAAATGAAGTAGTGCTGCTTTCTTCTCACAGAGCTGAACTGAGGTCAGCATTGTTTCAGCTCACACAGCACCAGGAAGCTATGTATGTTGAAAGAAAATGTGAATGTATTTTGTCCTCCCAGCTTGAGGTACAGAATCCTGCTATAGTATATAATAGCTGTTGAACGTTGGAGATAAAACCATCAACATGATAGGAATGGTCTCCTCTATTTTGAGTGTTTGAATGCAAAGTGTCGCCCATGGGGTCATGTGTTTATAATTAATCAGATTATCATATGTCCAGCTGATGGAGATCTTGGGAGGTGAAGTCTTGCTGGAGGAGGTGTATAGCTGGAGGTGGGACTTTGGTTATTGTAAATCACCTCAGCCTCACTTGCCACACTTGTATACTTTCTCTAATTCTCCTTTGCTGCTCTGGAGATGTGACACCTTGCAGCTGCTCCTGCCATGTCCCACACATAATGAAACTTCTCCCTCCAAATTATGAAGCAGCAACAAACCCTTTCCTTCTGCCAGCTGCTTTTAGTTTGATGTTTTGTCCAATCAACTAGAAAGTAACTGTAACAAACATCCTTGGAGATCTGAAAGTGTGGTGTGAATAAGCCAGTAGTGGTATCCACAGTGAGAAGAGAATGAGAGACCAAATCGGTCAAACACTGATGTGGGACAAGTTGGTATCATGGATATCCTCCTGTGCAGGTAGTATTGCTATTGTTGAGGTTGCTTTAGTTGGACACCCTCTTGTGTTTCTTTTCTTCTTGTTGTTGTTGTTTTTTAACTTCTTGTTGTGCACAAGTGTAAAATGTCTACCAAAGGCCCAAGTGTTTGAAAACTTGTTTCTCCAGCTGATTCCAGCATATGGGGAGGTTGTGAAATTTTGAGGTGATAGAGCATGGTGGGAGAATGTGAGTAACTGAAGTAAGTCTCTAAGATTTAGTACCTGGCTCCACTTCCTGTTTGCCCTCTACTTCTCAGCTGAAATGTGGTGATCTAGCTCCATGTTCCTGCCACAATGTCTTGCCTGCTAAAATTCTCTCCCTTGAAACTGAAAGCTACAAAACAAACTGTTTTCTTCCTTAAGTAGCTTCTATGTAGGTGTCTGTTCCTAGCAATGAGACTATAAGTAATATAGAAAATTAGTACAGGGAGTGAATCCCAGTAATATGACAAATGTGACTATAATTTATAAGCCTTTGAAATGGATTGGGTAAGTAACAAGGAAGAGCATGTAACTTTGGGTTAAGGAAGGCTTTCAATGTTTTAAGCAGAACTTAACAGGCTATTCTGGTAGTACTTTGAAATACCAGAATGATGAGATGAACAAGGCTTGACTCATGGAGTTTAAGAAGAGGCCAAGACTCTATTAGGAACTGAGCTAGATGAAATTCATCTGATCGTAAGGTGAATAAACTGGCAAAATTCTGCCCATGTTTTGAGATTTTAAATTAGGCTGTTTAAAATTAAAGGCCTAATGTGGTTGGAGAGGAAAATTTACTGGACAATAACATTGAGTTTATGATATGGCTTCTGTTGACTGCTCTTATTCAGATCAACAGGGAAAGAGAACAACATTCAAAATAGAATATATTGTTAGGAAAAGAGCAAAATGTAAAGAATTCTGGACCAAGTAGCCAACAAAGAAGCTGTAATTGTACAGGAATTTCCTGCTCTGCATTTGGACAATAGGAAACATACATTAAAACCAAGACTTCAGCCATTAAAATTTCTTGTTGTAAGAAAACAATTTATTTTGCAATTAAAAGACCTAAGAGAAAATGCCAGAAAACGTGCTCTCTATTCAAAAACAGCTGCCTAAGAAAGTCTTTTTAGTTATTCAGCAACCAAAAAAAGTATACAGAGGTCACTACAATTGTGGTCCATGGGAGCAGGATTCATTCTACTAGTAACAGAACTTGGAAGTATTGTCCATGGGTTTAGAGCCATGAAAGATCCAAGATTGAGGGGGTTGCACAATCTTTCTGCAGGGTTACTCTGAAGCTAGGCAATGTATGTGAGGGTTGGAAACTCTTCAGTAAGGCCCTGAGAGAACACTGTATGAAGCTGTGAAAATGAACCCTAAGTTATAGTGGAGACTTCAAAATGTTGGAGCTGTTGATGCATAGTAGGAGCAAAGTCACTTTCTATAGGTAGTCAGCACCTGACAGAGCACAAAGGAGACACCACTGGCAACACTAGAACCAGTGTCTGAAAAAGTGTCCTCTAAGATGACTACACATATCAATTCATGTGACAACTTCCTACTGCTTCATCAAGTTTTCTAGCAATGACTTATACCTATAGGCTATCGCAATTCTGAGTTCTCCTTTTGAGCCCACCAGCCCAGCAACTCTATTCCTTACACAACTACATCTGATGTTTTGGCTCATTCTAATTTAATGTTTTCCCATAAAAATCTCATAAACCTTGTATGTAAAGCTTTCTCATTCTTCTGGCCTCGGCTCTCTCTGATTTGACTGGAGGCCTGATCCATGGGAGGGAATGGATATATGGTACTGAAAGTCTAGTCAAAATCCTATGTCCTTGGACGTTGTAAGACCTAGGGGGTAACAACTGTTTTGTGGTTAAATACGTATATGGTATGCACAAACTGCCTTTTACACACTAATATTTATGCCCTTACACTAATGTTACTCTCAATTTGGTTAGAGAAGCTTCTGTGTTCAGATGACAGTGACCAATGAGGTGACTGAGAACTTACTATAGTTCTGAGAACAATTGACAGTGGTGTGTTCAGCACCAACTGAAACACCTGTTTCATAATCTCCAAGGCCCAGGCACCATTGAGGAAGTGGTGCTAGACAGAATTTAAGAGGCAAAGGAAGGGTTGGTCTGCTTACAATGCTGTATTTCAGACACAAAGTTTACTTGATATTCATGACCTCATAGAGGCTGGTTCCATCTACAAAAGATCTTCATAACAGGAGAAAAATGATGTCATCGACATAGAAGAGGGATTAGTTGGAAAGAAAAATGGATTCAATGCTGAAGAGCATATGTGAGTAAGGAAAAGAGGGTGGTGAAAGAGGATTATGATCATGACATATTTGTCAATAAATAGGTGAAATGAGAGTTCAAGATACTGAATATGAAAACTCTCAGTTTGGTGTTTGCTTTTATGGGCTCCAGTGTTGCCTTGAGCTAATTGTTCCTTGCAATGCCACATTCATCTTCATCTTTATCTCTCTTTTTGTTTTTTTTATGTTTTTTTTTTCTGAGGTAGGGTCTCAAACTAGCCCAGGATGACCTAGAATTCACTCTGTAGTCCCAGTGTGGCCTTGAACTCACGGTGATCCTCCTACCTCTGACTCCTGAATGCTGGGATTAAAGGCGTGTACCATCATGCTTGGCCACCGATCACTTTTGGAATGAGAATTATTATTCTGTGTTAATATATGTAGTAACTTAAGTTTTGATTTTATGGTCCTCACAGTAAGGAAACAGCCATAAGTTTCAGATTAGACTTAATTTTGTGCAGTGTTGGAATTGGTAATAAATGCTTTGGAAACATTAATTTGGCACAATGCCTTTTACATCATGAGATGATTGTATAGTCTATTGGGGGTCAATGGTGGAATGAAGTGGATTAAATGTAAATGTCCTCCATAAATTAAGTTTGGACACTTAATTTTCAGTTGCTTGCAATGTTCTCAAAGACTGTGGAACCTACATGAGGTAGACTGTTGCTCTAGGAAGTATGTCACTATGGTTAGGGTGGGGTAACCCTTGAGGTGTTAAAGCTTAGCCCAGCTTGCTACTCTTCTTCTCTACTTCATCTATGCTTATTTGATGATGTGGCACTAGATTTCTGCCCCCTACATGCTTTCTCAGCCATAATGGACTCTAAATCCTTAAATTATAAGCCTAATTAAACACTTTCTCATCTGGAAGTTTCCTCTTGTTGGGTATTTTGTGTCAGTAATGAGAAAGTCACTGATAAATTAATATAAAATGTTCTTCCTTGAATATGTGAGGTCGTGGGTGCCATTCCTAGCCTGGTCAATCACACAACATAATGAAAGACTACATAAATATAATGAAAAATGGTCTGCCCTCATATAAATTTTTAACACTGGCTAACAATATACTAAGCATATTGGTTTAGCTTCCATGACTTCCAAGGAACATCACTACAAGTCTTCTGAAACGTAGTCTATAGGATTTCATTAGCCTGTGTTGCTGTTGCTTAGGTTTTAGACAAATATAGTAATTACTACAGTGCCTTGTTCCTTTTGATTTTACATGTCTTTGCATTCTTTCTCTCCCTTCCTCCCTCTCTCTCCCCCTTGTGTGTGTGTGTGTGTGTGTAAGTGTATGTTAACACCTGTAAATTATAATTACAATAATTATTTCACATCATTCAGCCTACCTTCTACCCATAATTAAAGTCACAACTGGCACAATGCTTTGATTGTGAGGTCCTTTCTAAAACTATACATACAGACTGAATTGTCCTTTACTATGTCTTCTGACAGTACCCTTCATATTTTTGTGTCCTAGCACATATATTGTATGAAAACTTTCATTTATATTTCTTAATATATTTTAAAATATTTTAAGTGACACAATGCTTTATCACTGTAGTGTCTCTCATATCACAGTTTCTAAAAGAGTTACCAGCACTCTCATCCCTGGTGACATCACAATTTACCTCATTGTTGACATCATCATCCCTGCACAGACTCTCTTCCAATCAGGAGAGACCAGTCTCAGTCTCTCGTGGTAGTCAGCCTACTTAGGAGCTGCTCTTACACAGGATCCTGGTTACATGTGCCACTGATGTCCTCCTTCAAAATGAAATGTTTGACTGACTAGAGAAATCACCTGCCATTCTGTCAGGAAGAAGAATACCTACTTTGGACTTTATACATCATCTCCATTCCAGATCTATCAGTTTCCATGTCTGTCTCAGTTTTGACATCTTCACCTGTGTGCAAACTTCTCTCAAGGCTGAATATCAACCATCTTTGGAAACAGCTGATGTGTCATCACAACAAGCTCCCCTGGACAGTCCAGGTACTCAATTTTTAACTGCAACTATTAAATATGAACTTGTGAATTTGGACAAGATCTGCTGAAACACACATTGAGATGGTTGTGGGTCCCTGGGTTCTCTGGGGCTGGCTGCCTTTCCCCCAAAGGTGCCCAGGCAACTGCGGTGAGCATGCAAAAGACTCACTTTTGGGAGATAGTCTCTGTGAACAGCTTGCTTTAATCAACAGAGAAATGGGTTTATAAGCAGTTGATGGTCCTAAGGGGATTGGATGTTCAAGGTTGCTTTCTGATGCCTAATTAGCATATGTGGACATAAATTCCAGTATGTGCGCAATGGCAGAGTACAGAAGTATGGGCTGTGCATAGGTTGCTGGCTAATACCATGTAAGGAGTTTCCTAGGCAACTGGCCAAAGTCCCAGAGCAAAGCCTAAGTCCAGATGTGCCAGGCTTGGAGAGGGAATCGCCTCTGGTAGCCCGGGGATCCTTAGCCTTGCCTGCAATCTCAGGTCCATCTACTTAAGGCTTCAGCCTGTGCCTGGCAGTGCCTGACAATTCCACCTTTGTTTTTATAATGGGGCAGTGTCATCCTGAGTAAGTTTTTCAAAATTTACCATAGGTCCAGATAGAGCATACGTGGTGCATGAAGACCTGATTAGTAGCAACCTTAGCCATATTAGTTATTTGTTATGTGAGAAATTTCATGAGACAGCAGGCTATAAGCAATAGGGTTCCTATAGCAAGGAGAGGGCTATGGATTTGGAAAAGCCAAGTAAGTAAAGGTTTAGAGAACCAGGTGTTGGGTTCCTCATGGTTATAGTCATCAAGGAGCTCCTTGCTTGAGTTTTAACATTTTTAAAAACAACATTTGATTCATCAAGAAAGAAAAACAACATTTTTGTCCCAAGACCACATACATTTCATGTTCAGCAGTAATCAGGTCTAAGGCTAGACCATTTTGAAGTACCACACTCACGAGAGAGTTCAATTGTCTCTGGAGAGATTTGAGGCAGTTGGTCACTGGAGACACACAGACAGAGCATCATGCTGAGGCCCACCAGCAGAGGGATGAAAATCTCTCAGTTGACACAGATGGAGTTTGTAGGCCACTTTTTGTTCATAGAGATACACCTGTGAAACATTCAAGACTCGGAAACAAAATGTGTGAGAGGAAATATTTATGTATGGGGTGGTTACACCTTTGCAGCAAAGGATATGGATGTCTTGACACAAATGGTTCTGGTTATGAAAATATTGAGAAGGCATTTAGCTCTGGTTGGCTTAGAGCTGGAAAGGCAGAGAGATATAACTTGACTGGCATCAAAGAAGGCAAGGCTTGTCCTGTACAGAGCCAGGGACATGGCACACACATGGAAAAACATTTCTTTTGAACTGGGCAAGAGATAAGAAAAACTTTGCTTCCCTTTTTCCTGTAGGGGTCCAATCATGCTAACTCTATGCCCCTTTATTTCTCCCTCTCATTAGAAGATACTCTAACTGCTGTTTGGGGACAAGGGACACAAAGAAATGTCAGATTCTTACTACTTAATGCAAGCACCCTCCTGCTCCTCATGCCCTTTCTTGACCATGCTGGCAGTATGTATGAGATCTGGCTACACAGCCTGTCCACTTGCCCCACCATACCCCACACGGCGATCTCTGACACCTGTGGTTGATTCCTGTATTCTCGACAGTTCCACCCACCATTCACAGTCCTCACAGCCTGGGCTGCCTGTGTGAGTTCAGCACTCCAGTCTGCTGCTCAGCACACCCTGCCCTCCACTTGTACTGCCTTCCTATGTGTTCAGCATTGTGTGTATGAGCTCAGTCACCTGTTATGCACACCCCTCCCTTAGTTGTTGGTTGTTGTGCTCCAACAGGTGACTTTATGCTCAGCTTCCTATTCCATACAGATGTCTCCCCACCCCAAGCCCCTGCATAATACAAACACCCTCCCTCAAAGTTGAACTGAGTTCCCATCACATTCCCCATTGAGGAAACACCACCAACAACTTCCACAACTGGACTTCAAGAAATGCTTAACTAAGCAATGGCAAACTATGATTAAAAAAATACCAATCACCCATCCAAACCGTAACTTAACATAGGGATGCCAGAAATACTTGACCAATGCATTCTATAGTACTGATTGATCCTCAGGTACCATGTGACCTCCATTGCAGTATGGCATGAAGTTTACAGGGGTAACCAACCTCTCTATGATTGACATAGTGACATGCTACACATGAGGGAGTACATGCATGGTACTGAAAACTAGATGAAAAGCACATGGCTAGGGAGAATGTTGGCCCTAGGAAGGACCTACTATTGGTATATCGATAAATTGTCATGTGGACAAATTGCCTACCAAGTATTAATATCTATATTTACAAAGCATTTCTTCTATCAGCCTCCCTGTGGTAGTTTGCATAGATGGCCCCCATTATATTCAGTGTTTTATTACAGTTTCACTGGGTGGACTTATGGTGTGGTGGCGGGTTTGAGATTTCAATCTAAAATATGCAAAGTGTGCTGTGCTGTGTGGCGTGTGGCTTTTGCCTTGTGTTTCTTCTCTCCCTGCTTGGACCTGGGAAAGCAGGCCGGCTTCTTCTGCCATTATGGAATTTCCCCTGGATCTGTAAGCTTCAATAAATCCCTTCGTCCATAACTGTGCCTGGTCTGGAAGTTCATCTCTGTGAACCTGAAGCTGACTGGTACGGAAGTTGGTACCAAGGAGTGGGCTGACATGAACCTTACCATGTGGATGCTGCTCTTTTGGAACTTTTGTTTTGGAGGAATAGGCATTGACTTGATGCTTGCAACTGATGATGTCTTCTGGAGTGGTATGCCACGTTTTATGGATTATTCTGATGAGAGTTTGAAAATGCTAAATGCAGGAAGCATTGAACTTCGAGGCTTGGTTTATGAACTTTCTAAGGAGGAGAAAAGACTGCTGAGAACTTTGTTGGAACTGGGCTACTGGCATAAGTGCTGGTTACATTCTGCTGCCCAGGCTCATAGGGTTTAATCAAGGTTAAATTTGTAATTGACTGATGTGCTTGGCTAAAGATAATTGGGCTGAGAGATTTAATATTTTTAAGCTGGAAAGCCTCAAGCAAGTTAAAATTACAGGCACTGAAACTGGTTTTAAATTATGGAACCTGCTATTGTCAAACACATTAGCAATCTTAAAGAAGAAGGCCTGACTCCTTTACATTAAAACAATGGAAAGGATGCCTGAGGAAAGACTATCATAGAAATGCAAACTGTTTTGAAAGAGTTGACTGGAGAAGGAACCTGCTTTTCTAGGTTATGATTTATTTTGTCCCTGAAGTAAGAATATAGCTGTATCCTGCACAACTGGTATTGGGTTCAGAAGCATGAAAGATGTGAGGAGTGGTCATGAATTGCACATGGTTCCAGGAGCCACTGCTGAGATGTGGCGTGAAGCAGGGTGTGATGCCCTGATAGGCTGAAAGAGCCTTTGGAAGATGGACCACGGTTTGCATGGAGACCTGAGGACATTTTGTATATACCAGGACTGAGAAAGGGCTACCACAGAGTGCACTGTTGGCCTAGGAATGAAGTGTTCTCTGCCCAGCTGGAGGGGTGGAATTGGAAAATCTGGAGACTGGCAGTGTCTTGTTATATTAGACTTGAACTGCAGAAGTTTGATGATTGCTTGATGGTGGTTGAGTGTGCATTATTTTAGCCTCTCCTTGCTATACATTATACCAGTTGAAAATGTTTACTCTATGCCCTTATATGCTGGAAGTATTTAACTTTTGTGATTTTATAGGACTTACTATCTTAAATTGACCAAGACTGTGGGGACCTTAGAAATTGGACTGAGTACAATTTACAATGTATGATGGTAATGAATCTATTGGGGGCCAGGGGAGGAATGTGGTAGTTTGAATAGATGGTTCCCAGTATATTCAGTGTTTTACTGCATTGTAGTTTGCATCTGTAGCCACCTGGCTGGAGATGGTTTCACTGGGCAGATCTTAAGGCGTTGTGGTGGGTTTGAGATTTAAGTCTAAAGATATGCAAAGCGTGCTGTGCTGTGCGGCTCCTGGCTTTTAGCGTGTTTCTTCTCTCACTGCTTGGACCTGGGAAAGCAGGCCAGCTTCTTCTGCCATTATGAAATTTCCCCTGGATCTGTAACCTTCAATAAATCCCTTCCTCCGTAACTGTGCATGGTCTGGAAGTTCATCTCATTAGACCTGAAGATGCCTGCGGCACTCCCCAAACAGAAAAGATTTTATTTTTTTAATACAGTAGGGAGTGGTCAATTCAGAGAATCATAAGAGCTAACATGCTGAAAATTAGTGACTGATGACTGCACAGCCTTTAATGTTTTTTATTGACAATTTCCATAATTGTACACTATCCCATGTTAATTCCCTCCTCCCCCATTTTGCCCTCCCCCTCTCAGTCAGACTCTCTTTTTTTCTGATGTAAGGACCTTTTTTATCCTGTTATGATGGTCTTGTGTAGGTAGTGTCAGGCATTGTGAGGTCATGGATATCCAGGCCATTTTATGTGTGGAGGAGTGCATGGTAAGGTGTCCTACCCTTCTTTGTGCTCTTACATTCTTTCCATCACCTCTATTGCCAAGGAACCTGAAAGATATCTTGGTGCTGAACACTGCTCTGTCACTTCTTCTCAGAACCATGGTGCCTTATGAGTCATCCCAAGGTCACTGCTATCTGAAAAGAGAAGCTTCTCTAACCAAAAGTGAGAATGGAATTAATATATAGGTATGAACCTTAAGAGAAGTGCTTACCAGGCAGTTATGTGAGCATAGTATATACATTTAGCCAGACACCATTAGATGTTACACCCCTATGGCTCATGACTACCCCTGTTGTAGATTTTCAGTATCAGGCAATTAAATAAAAAAATAGGGGTTGAAGAGCTTGTTCGGTGTCTCATGGAACTGGCCTGCAAAGCCTGCCATCTTGGGTTCAATTCCCCAGTCACCACAAAAAGGCTGATAAACAAAGGGGCACAAGAACAACCTTCAACCTAAACCTAAAGTGGCAAGACACCCTGATATGCCAATACCTTCTTTCTTCTAGAAAATGAATTTTAAAAAATACCAACCAAATAGAATTAAAATTTTAAAAAGATGCAAAAACTCATCTTTCTCTGGGATTTGAATGATGCATAATTGTACACTGCCTCTTCATCTGCTGTTGTGGAGTCTTTTTCTTTTTTTCTATTTCTTTTTAAAAACTTTTCTGGTAGGTATCACTCTTCTGGGTTTTTCTTTCTTTCACTTTTATATTGACAATTTTGAAACATGCATATGATTTTGATCATAATCCCCTTACATTAATTAGAGTTTCCTGTATAACATAAGTGGTAGATATTGAGTAGAGCACATGGAAGCTACCAGTTGCTATACCAATAATAAAAATGTCTCTGGCTCACTCATCAGCAGTTAACTACCAAGCACTCTACAGCAGTAGATGGGGCCTCATTCCCTCCTCCATTATGTATGATGGTATGTTCATGGTCTGAAGTTGCACAGGTCATGTTCAAGTTAGTTATAAGAATCTCTCTGTCATCATGATTGCAGTAGCCATGTCATGACCAATAGACAACATCCATAGCACTCCTCCTCCTCATCCTCTAGCTCTTACATTCTTCCAGCTCCATTCTGCAATGCACCTGAGGCCTGGATGGAGTGATATAGATGTATGTCCTATTTAGCACTAGACACTTCACACTTGGGATTTCTCAGCATTGTGTTGAAGGTTGAACTCTCTCATGACTCTTTACACAGAATTTAGTTTAATTAAAGTCAGGAAAAGCACTTATCTATATGGATTATTTCTTGAAAATTCTTTCACCAGTATTTTGTAATTTTACCATAGACATCCTGTACATCGTTTGTTAAAGGTATACCTTTAATTTTTTTATACTTCCAAGGCCCATCTACCATACATTTTATTAACAACAGGTTTAAAATACATGCATCTTTTTTATACCAAAATTACTTAAGCATATTAATCTTTATTATATTGAAATTATAACTCAGTAAAATGATTGAAATGTAAAAGATCTACATGTTCCCATTAAAAGTTATTTAAAAGGAAGCAATACTAAATCTATGCTCTTGTAAGAAGTTTTTTTTTAATTTTTTTATTAATTAGTTTTGTGCTCAGCGAATACAGTCAGTTTGGTACCCTTATTAGGCTCATCCGTGACCTACCCTCTCCCCTCATCCCCTCCTTGTTGAGGTATATGGGTCATGCATTCTGGAGTTAGCCCACAGTTATGGGTAAGCTAAATGTCTCTACATATCATGACCCAACATGTGGCTCTGACATTCTTTCCGCCCCCTCTTCCACAAAATTTCCCTGAGCCATGTTGGGTTCATTTTTGGTCTGCTTCAGTGATGAGCTCCTGGGGGCCTCTGGGTCTCTGGCTCTCTGATTTGGTAGGAGTTGATTTTTCTCTGTGTTGATCTGCTTCCCCCTTGTGCTGGTATCCGGTTCATCAGGAAAACAGCGCCCTTGCTTGTTTCGCCAATTTTTCTTAGGTTCAGCCGGGGCCCTTTTGAGGTATGATGGGGTGGCTCTCTCCTTAGGATCTACATCTATCTGAAAAAGAGAAGCACATTCTCCAACGGAGAGGGAGTTAGCACCAGACAAATGAGATAACCCTTACTTTTTTTTTTTATAGAGAATTTAATAGGTGTAGGCCCTCTTGTGTCCCACAATTGATGGGAGCTTGATAATGGAGAGTGGGCTTATGTTTGGATATGATTCTGACTTGTTTTCCAGCTCCACCTATGGGTCCCGTACCACTGAGGGGGATCAGTTAGCCTAATCGAGAGCAGTTGGTTTCCCACCATGGCTGTGTGCCACTATTACACTTGTGTGGGCATCACGACAGGTTATTTGCTGCTGAGTAGGTTAGACCATGAGTTGCTTGGACAGATATTCGTCATTTTCCCCCAGTCGCCCATGTAGCACCTTCTGGCACTAGATGTGCTGACTGTCTGGGGACTGACTCTCTTCCAGCTTCCAGCCCTGCCATTCCATTGTATGGGTCAACCACATATGGTGTCTTCAGAAGACGGGTCTTACCACAAACCTTTGGTGGGTCATCAAGTACTCTGACAGAAATCTGTCTTTCTTTTAGGAAACCTTGTAGGTCTTTCTGATCAAAAGCTCATTGTGGATGGTAGCCACATGCTGGTACTGGGAGTTACAGGTCAGTGCCCATGAACGGACACATCAAGCAGGTGCACACTTCTGAGCAACCTCACAAACATCAGACCTGCAATGCTTCCTTTGCCACCTGAGACCCTCTGCATACCCACGTGACCTGTCATGAAGTCAAGGTGCCCTGCCAGGTGTGCAGAAAGTAATTATGGACAACATACATGGCAGACCACCTGAGAAATCACAGTGAGGGGTCCAGCAGCTTCTTCAGTTTCTGTAACCGAGAAGGCCAGAAATGCTCATGTCAGGATCCGATTGAGAGCTCAGAATACTATGATGCCTTCTCAGACACCAGTGACTTGAAGATGCTAGAGAAACAGGGTGCCAATGGCTCTTTCTCCTATGACATGACAGTCCCTACAAACAAAATGGAGTCTGATGGAGAGAAGAAGTACCCATACCTTGAATGTGGGAACTTCTTCTGCTCTAAGTCCTACTTGAACAAACGTATCCAGAAGGTGCATGTACGGTCCCTTGGGAGAACCCTGGGGACCTTGGACCTTCCCTTGGTTCACCTTTCTCTGCCCCGCAGAACATGTCTCTCCTGGAGTCCTTTGGGTTCAGATTGTCAGGTAGCTGTTTGTGTTGTCTGTAGTAGATCCTGAGGCAGACCAACAGCCAGTGTGGCCTGAAGGGAAGTGAGAAAGAAGCTGTCCCCACAGAAACAGCCACTGGGAACTACTGAAAAATGCTGTGAATGTGGAGGGAAGTGATGCCTTTGGGTTTAGTAGCTGAGAGAGTTTTATCCATTTTTTTAATCCCCATTCCCCACCCCACTCTCACTTCCACCACCCATTCCCCCAATATTCTTTAGAAATAGATTCCTCATCTGCTACTCTACAGAAATACCTGTGAGAGCCTGTGTGGGACAGGGACAGAAAACACTATATAGACCTCTAAGGCAGCACCAGTCCTGGTTTCCTTAGTGGCCAGAAGCCATTATGTCTGGTGTTCATTTCTTAGTGATCCCGAGCCCCATTCTAGGACCTCAGTAGTTTTGATCCTTCTCTAGTTCTCTAAGTTCTCATTCCTCCTTCGTATATCCCACAAAAGAAATCATAGTAGGGTCTCCAGCCTCTCATACAGCCTTGATGTCCAACTATTTCTTTTTTAAGGAAGCCAGAAGCCTACCGCATCCCACAGACCATGGAATGAGTGTCCTCCCAGAGCCTTCTGAGCTTAGCCCTTGGCCTAGAGGGTTCCTGGTTTTCCTGAGCTCTGCTGGAGGTGTGCATTTCACTGCCAGGAAATGCTCAGCTATTGAGGACAGCCCCACTCCAAATTCCAGTTCTTACATGATTTTAACTATTCAACTTGCTGTTGGGTTTAATTCTCTAATTATTATTATTATTGCTGTTGTTATTTAGGACCAATTGTAGTGAATTGCTACTGAAAGCTACTCCAGGTGATACAGAGCTCTTTGTAAACTGCAGTCACACATTAGAGTTAGTATTAAACTTTGTTTAGATATACCATAATTAACTTAGCTAGTTGATTGTTTGAAGTCTATGGAATAAATAGTTTTATGCAAAAATTAAAAAAAATATACCAGTCTGATCAGGAAGGGGTTTTCAGTGTCAGGAATGTAGGAGAGCCACAAGTAGGGACATAGTGTACCTTGGTGGTCACACATGAGTAAGCCCAGGTTGAACTTAGGCTGTGAATTGTTCTGATCAGACTGTATTAAAGACATTAGTACTTTAAAAAATAAGTAACTAAATATATGGAACTGAGGCCAGGCATGGTGTTGCATGACTTTAATCCAAGCACTCGGGAGGCTGAGGTAGAAGGATCACTGCGTGTTCAAGGCCAGTCTAATTCCTGGTCATCCAGTGCTAGAGCAAGACTCTAAAGTGAACCCTCCCCCCTCAAAAAAAGATATGAAAGTAGAAATTTAAGATTTAAAGGTAAAAAATAACTCAAGGAAATTAAAAATTATAGGCACTGTGACTGGTTGCTGAAGCTGCTATTTGTGGGTGGGTCCCTGGATCCTTGGGCCATGGTTCCCTGAAGGCATCCAGGCAACCTTGGAGAGCAGGGTCTTGAGCAGCAGAGAGCATGAAAGCAAATTCACCTGGGAGATGACTTCAGAGAGTAGCTCGGTTTATTCAATAGGGAAATGGGTTAATAAGCAGTTCAGAGAGAGTGGGAAGAGGATCCTAAGGGGATTGATGGGTTCAAAGGTTGCTAACCTAGGAACATGCATACCAACCAGTAGGGAGAGAGTCAGATGATCTACATGGTGGTGGAAAAGGGGCTTGGGGGATGCTCTGTGTGAAGGCTGCTGGTTGATACAATATAAGGAGTTTCCTAGGCAACCTGCTAAAGGTCACAAGGCTATGAGTGAAGCCTAAGTCCAGGTATGCCAGGCTTGTAGAGGGAGTGGTCTCCTGTACCTTTGTGGCCCTTAGGTGTGCCTGGCCGCTCAGGCCCGTTTTAACCCTCAGTGGCCAAGGGCCCTTACCTGTGCCCCACAGCTATTGTCAAATAGATTAATCATTTGGAAGGAGGAATGCCCAATTACTTTACATTGAAATAATATGAAAGTGTGCCTGAGGAAAGACTGAATGATAGAAATGCAAACTGGAAGCATGAAAATGCATGGGGTGGGTCATGAAGGTTTCAGGAGGTGCTGCTGAGAGGCAGCATACAGGCAGGGCACGATGACTCTGATAGGCCAATGGAGGCATGGGAACATGGACCGTGGTTTGCATTGAGACCCAAAGTTGTTTTAGAAGTACCAGGACTATACAAAGGCTACAATGAAGCACCTTTGCCTCAGGATGGAAGTTTTACCTTGCTATCCTTCCCAGCTGGAATGGTGGAATTGGAAAATCCAGAGACTTGTCACTGGTCAATGGTTATGGATATAGGAATTGAATTGCAGATACTTGATGTTTACTTGATTGTTATTGAGCTTGCATTGATCCAGTCTCTCCTTGTTATGACTTGTAGCAGTTGGAAATGTTTACTCAATGCCTTTATATGATGAAAGTATATAACTTGTTTTGATTTTACAGAACTCACAGCTAAGAGGACATCTCAAATCTCAGGTGATACTTGCAATGGTGGAACTATCTTAGGTTGGTAAATATGGGGACCTTTAAAGTTGGAATAAATACAACTTACAATATGAGATCTTTATGAATCTATTGGAGGCCAGGGGTAGAATGCAGTAATTTGAATGCATGTGCCCAATAGATTCACCAGTTTATTAAAGCTTATAAATTACATCTCCAGCTATCTGGCTGAAAGAGATGTCACTGTGGGTGGAACCCAGTGAATAGCCCTAAGGTATGTTTGGTTGCAGATCCGAATTCCAACCTAAGATATGCAGAGTGCTGGGGTTCTGCCTGAGATTCCTCAAGTTTGATAGCTTGTGGTACTGGTGGTTGCTTTTCTATGTGTGTGGATTTGTAAAAGGGGGCCAGCTTCTTCCACCACTATAGAACTTCCTTTGGATCTGTAAGTTCAATAAATCCCTTCATCCTCCCATAAACTGTGTCTGGTCTGGAGGTTCATCCATGCAATGTGAAGCTATCTATGACATTTATTAAAATGGATAATAACCTAAAAGTTGGGTTTCACAGGCCTAGAGGTCCCCCTGAATCACAAAATTTTGCATCAGTATCACTATTTTTTGGTGTTGTTTTCTTGAGGTAAGGTCTCCCTCCAGCTTAGGCTGACCTGGAATGCACTATGTAGTCTCAGAGTGTACTCAAACTCATGGCAATCCTCCTACCTCTGCCTCCCGAGTGCTGGGATTAAAGGTGTATGCCACCACACACTGCCAGTATCACAAAATTTAATCAGGGTAGTTTTCCCCCAGAGCTTCTGGAGGGTCCTCCTGCTTCTGTCTACCTTCTTGGTCATGGACATGACTGGAATTACAGTTGCCTGCAGTAGCATACAGGATACTACATGAGTACTGGGGTTCAAATGTGGGTACTCATTCTTGGGTGGGAAGTGCTTAATACATTGAGCCATCATCCCTGCCCCAATATTTCAAATTCTAAGGATTGCCAATTGTGATATTTTCCCCTTAGAATCAGTGTAAAGACTATATACTTTCAGAGATCATTTCCATAGTTCTAAGTACTACTGAAATTCTTCTGAATTTGTAGAGTACTGGATAGAATAGTACATGCCCTGAGTATCAAGCTGATTTGATGTGCTGCTTCACTTCAACTGTCTTTTGCCATTGAAATTCATTCATTTATCGCTTTGGCAGAGTTGTAGAGAACACAGAAATTGGTACTGTAAACCTATGACTAGGAAGGACAAAAGCTAGAGGGGACATAGGTTCTGGCAATGTAACAATTATTGCTGTTTTGTAAAATGGATATGATGTTCAATTGCTTTCCAAATATTTGTGAGTTTCCCCATAGATTACTATTGCTGATATATTTTGTTTTGCTTTATTTTGTGTGTGGTTTTTTTGTTGTTGTTGTTTTGTTTTTACTATAAATAGTCCTCTAACTGTCCAATGTGTTGAAACTAAGTCACTTTTGAGTGTTCAGCACTAAATGGTACATCCAAATCATACTCTCCAAATCCAGAGAACACTATGTAAAAGAAGGCAAAAAGATCTTAAGAGTCATGTTTTTGAATGTTCAACTGAAGCTATTACATTCATAAGAAACACACAAGATTAATCATATCAACAATCCATCAGGAGGAAAGAGGTGTTCATGAGGCCACATCCCTCCCCATAGATTAATAGTCAGTTATCAGTTACTGGAAGGAGGGGCTCTTGAAGCCACACCCTCCCTGAGGATTTAGAGGAAGTTAACCATTTATGGAAGGGGGGATCATGAGGCCACACCCTTCATGAGGATTTATAGACAGTTACCTGTTGCTAGAAGGAAGATTCTCATAAAGACACACTGTCCCTGAAGATCCATAGGCACTTAATGTTTGCTAAAGGAGGGAAACACATATTCTTCAATAGTGTGAAAATTGGTTTCTTCTTTGAGCTCTTGCAAACTACTCAGCAATGGTCCTTGATGAGTTCACAGGCATAGCAGTTAGTTCTGGTCATGGATTCCTATGAAATCTCCTGAGGAGACAACCCTTCATCCTTGAGCCATACTTATTCCTTTTCTTGTGAACATTCTCTGAGTTATTTTGATTGAGTTTTCACTCGCAAAATGATGCGTGAGCTGGAGAGACTTCAAGTTTTTCCATTGTAAAACCTGAGAGAGCTATATACGAAACTGGTCTCTTCTTTATGCTCTTGTAAACTACTCACCAATGATCCCAGCACAAACCATATTTAAATAACCAGACTCACCAAAACCAAACAAAAATCCATGAAAATTACTGTTACCAGGGGCACAGTGAAATGGAACAAAAACTGGCTAAGTGGTCAGGGAAACAGAACCCAAAAGTCTTTTAATTCCTTCTATAAAACCAAGAACTGTTAGTTACTTACTGGTGCTGGAAACCTTGAATTCTGGGATATGAAAATCCTCGGAGCAGGAAAAGTGATAAAATTCTCACCCAAAACCTAATAATCAGCCAGGCTTTTTATCCTTGGTCTGGAGCTGAATCCAGAAGAATTTACCATGCCATGTTGCACTGTTGGGAAGATTCTTGGACTGAAGACAGCACAGACTTGATAAATGCCAGCGCTGTGGCAGCAGCTGCAGACAACAGGGTGAATGTGTCATGTTAAGCATCCATGATTTGTTTTACCTCTACTTGACAGACATGAATTAATATCCATATATCACCTATGGGGCTTCTTGTCTAACTGTCTCTCTATAATGCTACCCATGTCCCTCTTATTTTCTCCCTCTCATGAGAAGAAACTCTATTTGCTTTTAGATGAAAAAGGGTGATGACTGGTCAGTCTATTAACTGTTTCTTGCTGATCAGGGTCATTGACTAATTACAGTCTCTCCATGAGGGGTTATGTAAAGGCCCAAGAGAGAAATCTGTTAGTCAAATGTCCTGTTCTGTAGCCATCTGAAAATTCTCCCTAAGTGATGTTTAGCAGTCTGGTTTGAAGTGATGAGTGATCAGCTGATCAACCAGACCTGCACAGATATAGTGGGATTTCTGCATGACCATCTGAGTGTGAGCTGCCTGTAAACCAGCAGATATAGAAATGTAAATCAGTATAACAGAAAAACTGAACTCAAGCAAGAATAGAAAAAAAAAGGCATTGTGATGAAACAGAGAACAAACTTATCTGTCTATGTCTTATTCTAGACTTTGCTATGCCCCTTTGTATTTGGTTATATGTTTCCTTGTTGGGATTCAAAAATAAGCATGTTGTCAAAATTCCATCCATGATGCAAAATTTGAGATAACAAATGGCTCAACAAGAGACCCTTTGGAACTTAGAAGAGCTCGATATTGCTCTGGAGTCATCAATTTGGATGAGTCATGGCCATGATGACCAAGTGCTCTTTCTTCTATTGGGAATGCTGGAGGACTGAATTTCCTCTTCTCTCTCTCTCTTTTTTTTTTTGTTTTTTTGTTTTGTCTTTTCGAGATAGGGTCTCACTCTAGCCCAGGCTGACCTGGAATTCACTATGGAGTCTCAGGGTGGCCTTGAACTCACGGCGATCCTCCTACCTCTGCCTCCCGAGTGCTGGGATTAAAGGCGTGCGCCACCAGGCCCGGCTTCTCTGACTCTCTTATTATGAATTATACACATTTTTTGTTATTGTATTTCCTGAGTAACTGTGTCCTCCCTGATCTGGAATGCAGGTGACTTTCCAGGGTGCCAGTTTAAACCACATTAGCAGTGTCTCATTATCTCTTGTGGCCTTAGGATCTGAGGGCACAGGCTAAAATATTGGGCCTTATGCACTTTTGACTTCAATTAGCCTTGAATTCTACATGGGTTATTGAAACTTTCAGAAATGAAGTTATACCAGTATCAGGGGTAGCAACTTATCTTGCATTTGACATCTAAAAAGAAGCTTAAGGTCTTCTATATGTTCACAGGCATAGGAGCTACTTTTGGTCACAGATTCCCATGAAGTCTCCTGAGTAGGCAACTCTCCATCCTTGAACTATATGCATTTCCTTACTTTTGAACATTCTCTATGTTAGTAAGTTTGAGCTTAATCTCCCTAAATGATGCATGACATGGAGAGATTACAAGATTTTATCTTGTCAGGACTGAAGCTGTCATGTACAGCTACCAGAAGCAACAAACCATCCATGGTGGTGGTGTAAGTTGCAGTCATCCTCTTGTGCCTCAGTGATTTCTCCTGAGGTACATTGTGGCCTACCTGTTGGGTAGAGGGAATCCCCCCATAGAAGGTGAACCATCCCTTCTGTCTTTGGAGGTGCAGCTTTAGTTGCAAACTCTACTGTGGTAGTTTGAATAGAATAGATGGCCCCCAATATATTCAGTTGTTTGTTTGTAGTTTGCATCTCTAGCCATCTGGCTAGAGGCAATGCCATTGTGTGGATCTTAAGGTGTGGTGGTGGGTTTGAGATTTCAATCTAAAGATATGCAAAGTGTGCCTAGCAGGAGTTCCTGAAGTGTGCTGTGGCTTTTGACCTTTAGGCTTGTACTGCTCTCTCTCTGCTTGGGCCTGTGAAGGCAGGCCAGTTTCTTCCGCTTTTATGGAACTTCCCCTGGATCTGTAAGCTTCAATAAATCCCTTCCTCCATAACTGTGCCTGGTCTGAAAGTTCATCTCAGTGAACCTGAAGCTGTCTGCTACAGAATTTGGTACCGAGGAGTGGGGTGAGATGAACCTTACTATGTGGATGTTGATCTTTTGGAACCTTTGTTTTGGAGGAATAGGCATGGACTTGGTGCTTGCAACTGAAGATGTCGTCTGGAGTGGTAAGCCAAGTTTTATGGACTATTCTGATGAGAGAATGCTAAGTGCAGATAGCATAGAACTTCAAGGTTGGCTTATGAGCTTTCTAAGGGAAAGGAAAGACTGCAGAGGACTTTGCTGGAACTGGGCTACTGGCATAAGGGCTGGCTGTGTCCTGCTGCCCAGGCCCAGAGTGTTTGATCAAGGTTAAATTTGTAATGGACTGATGTGCTTGGCTAGAGATACTGGACTGAGAGATTTAAGATTTTAAGCTGGAAAACCTCAAGCAAGTTAAAATTACAGGCACTGAGACTGGTTTTAGGTTACTGAACCTGCTATTGTCAAACACATTAGCAATCTTAAGGAAGATGTTCCAACTGCTTTACATTAAAACAATGGAAAGGATGCCTGAGGAAAGACTATCATAGAAATGCAAACACTTGGAAAGAGTTGAATAGAGAAGGAACCTGCTTTTCAAGGCTATGATTTGTTTTGTCCCTGAATTAAGAATATGGCTGTGTCCTGCACACCTGGTATTGGTTTCAGAAGCATGAAAAATGCATGGAGTGGCCGTGAATTGCACATGCTTCCAGGAGCCGCTGCTGAGATGCAGCATGAGGTAGGGCCTGATGCCCTGATAGGCTGAAAGAGCCTTTGAAAAATGTAAAGAGTGGTCATGAATTGCACATGGTTCCAGGAGCTGCTGCTGAGATGTGGCATGAGGCAGGGCATGATGCCCTGATAGGCTGAAAGAGCCTTTGGAAGATGGACCATGGTTTGCATGAAGACCTGAAGATGTTTTGTATATACCAGGACTGTGCAAGGGCTACCATAGAGCACACTGTTGGCCTGGGATGGAAGTGTTCCCCGGGTACTCTGCCCAGCTGGAGGGGCGGAATTGGAAAGTCTGGAGACTGTTAGTCTCTGGATATATTGAACTTGAACTGCAGAAGTTT
Organism: Dipus sagitta; assembly: GCA_036346955.1. NCBI lineage: Eukaryota > Metazoa > Chordata > Mammalia > Rodentia > Dipodidae > Dipus > Dipus sagitta. The sequence continues at coordinate 104,560,021 of CM070776.1, forward strand.
GATGTTTGTTTGATGGTTGTTGAGTTTGCATTGTTTTAGTCTCTCCTTGCTGTGCCTTATACCAGTTGAAAATGTTTACTCTGTGCCTTTATATGCTAGAAGTGTTTAACTTGTTTGATTTTACAGGTCTTCATATCTTAAATTGGTGAAGACTGTGGGGACCTTTGAAATTGAACTGAATACAGTTTACAATGTGTGATGGTTATAAATCTATTGGGGGCCAGGGGTGGAATGTGGTAGTTTGAATAGAATAGATGGCCCCCAATATATTCAGTTGTTTGTTTGTAGTTTGCATCTCTAGCTACCTGGCTGGAGGCAATGCCATTGTGTGGATCTTAAGGTGTGGTGGTGGGTTTGAGATTTCAATCTAAAGATATGCAAAGTGTGCCTAGCAGGAGTTCCTAAAGTGTGCTGTGGCTTTTGACCTTTAGGCTTGTACTGCTCTCTCTCTGCTTGGGCCTGTGAAGGCAGGCCAGTTTCTTCCGCTTTTATGGAACTTCCCCTGGATCTGTAAGCTTCAATAAATCCCTTCCTCCATAACTGTGCCTGGTCTGAAAGTTCATCTCAGTGAACCTGAAGCTGTCTGCTACATCTACCAAATGGCTGTGTAAGATCTCTTTGTCATCTCATTTAGATGTCCATGGCAGTGTAAAAATGCTAAGTCAAGGGGGAGAAGGACTGCCTCTAAAAGGATTAAAATTTTCTTACAATGTTAAATTGAATTTCTTGAAGTAGTTACCAGACCTGCTCCTTCCAAATGTAAGCATGAGCATATAATATTAAGTAAGTATATTAAGAGTCTGTGTTAATATTTAGTCATTTACATTTGCTAATACATATATCCAGGTCAGAGCAATCAGCAAAGTTAGTTGATCACTGGTATTAGCTGAAAGTGGGCCTGATTCAAGAATCCCATATTTTATTATCACTGCACACCCTGCCCTTGTAGTTTTATCCTGGACAAAATAACTTCCTTCAGGGGTGGAGAGATGTCTTAATAGTTAAGGTGCTAGTCTATGAAGCCTAAGGGCCCAGGTTAAATAACTCAATACCTACACAAGCCAGGTGTACTAGGTGGTACATGTGTCTGGAGATCATTTGCAGTAGCTATAGACCCTGGTACACCCACTCTCTCTGTCTCTGTCTTTATTCCTCATTTGCTCCCTATCTCTCCCAAATAAATACATAAAATGAAAATATTTCAAAAATAAAAAAAAACTCTCATCAGCATATTATTGCAGATCAGGATTACTTAAGGGCTGGTTAAAGGTCTGTTCTGGCAGCATAATTTTTCATAAGATCCTTAACTTGAGTGTTCAAGGTTTTTATCATCTGTGAGGTAAGTAGCGGGGTTGAGAGAAGAGAAAACATTAAGGGTTATTTCAGGCACCTCCACCATGATGGCTTGTCATTTTACTTATTAACTATTTGATTACAACATTTGCTTCTTTGAATTAAGTATGCTCCCAATGTCATGGGGAGTATGTAGAGTAAGAGGCATTCCCAAGGTCAGTTTATGTTCCTCAGGGATTAATATTCCTGTTCCTACCATTGCCCCTTAGACAGTCTGGCCAGAAGTTAGCTACTCTAGAACTCTTTGCTAAGCTATCCCACAGGTTGGTGTGTTGTACCCCTAAGTGGGCCTAGAACACCTTTAGCAACACCTACTTTCTCTGTTACATAAAGAGAAAATTATTTTCATAGGTAATCCCACAGAGAGGGCCTAAGTCAATGCATTCTTAAGTTGTTGAAAGGAATGATGTGACTCACATTCCAATATTAAAGGGGTGAAAGACACCTCTGTGACACTGGAGGAAGTTAGGACGGGGGTCTTGTCAGCTCTGCAAAGCCTGGGGTCCAAATCCTGTAAATCTTCTGATTCCAGAGAATACCCTAAATTGTTTTAAAGATAAGCTAAACAAAGTAGGCTAAATTTGTTCAAGAGTTAAATAAGTTTTTCACTTTCTATTAGCATTCACAGATAAGTAACCTTAGCAAGATAGAACTGACTTTCTATCCCCACTTATCCAGAATATTGAGGAGGGCCTTAGTTTCTCAAGAGACGATTTTCTCAGAATCCCCACAAAACAAAAGTTAGCCACAAACTATAACAGCATGACGTTACAACTCTTCCAGTCTATGAGTGAATGTTACCTTTTTTTCTATGTCCCTCTATACCCAGATAGCCAGCCTCTGTTTGCCTTTGAGAAACCAACTCATAAAGCAGGACCAGTTACATGTATAGTTTTATCACAAGGGTAAAGGGACAGCCCCCATCTGTTTGTTTTGGCCTTGCAATGGGACTAGAAGAGTCCTGAGTCCATCCTGTTACAGTATATATGTGATCTTTTATTATGAGGGGCTTCATTAAAAAAATTCTCTCTTTAGAAACTGAGGTCCTTTTCAACTTCCTGATTAATCAGGGATACAAAGTCTTAAGAGTAAAACCTCAGTTGCATTAAACTAAGGTCACTTATTTATGAATGTTATTAGAGGGTGAAAACACAATTTAAGTCCTGAACGAATTCAGCCTGTTCAAGCTTACCCCTCCCTTAGATTATAAAAAAACTGAGGGCCTTTCTGGGAGCTACAGGCTTTTGAAGGATTTGGATCCCAGGTTTCACAGTGCTGGTAAGACCTCTGTACCAACTCCTTGAAGAGGTAAAAAATGTCTTTCAGCCCCTCTAATATGGGAACCTGAGGCATGCTGCTCCTTCCAACATCTGAACGATGCACTGATTGAGGACCCTGCTTTAAGATTACAACCGTACCTTGGTTTTCCCTCTATGTAGCAGAGAGAGAAAAACATGTTCTTCTAGGGGTCCTAACCGAACATAGGTGACCAACACCCCAACCAGTGGGATATCTCTGCAAAGAGTTAGACCCATTATCTAACTGATGGCCTGGATGATTAAAGACAATTTCACCAATAGTACTATTAATGCCAGAGGCACCTAAGGTGGCCTTGGGATGGTCTGTTACTGTATATACTCTTCACAACATAGAGAACATTCTTAAATCAAAGGGGGCACATATGGTTAGTCATCTGATAGCTGAATTGTAAATATCAAGCCCTCATGATAGAAGGACCTGAAATAACCCTTCAGGACTTTTCTTCTTTCAAACTTGCTATTTACCATCCAGATGAGAGTTTGAGCACTCATGTAAAAAGGTATTATTAGAATCTTCTACTTCCAGACCAGACCTTAAGGACAAAACCTTAGAAAACACTCACCTCTAGATATTTACAGATGCAACTTCTTTTATTCAGGATTGAATTAGAATGGTATGACATACATTTTTAGCACAATAGGAGATTCTTGAATTTGGCCCACTTCCAGCTACTCCCAGTACCCAATGAGCAGAGCTAATAGCTCTGACCAGAACACTGAATATCAGCACAGAAAAACAAATAAATATCTAAATAAACTCCAGGTATGCTTGCTTAATAATGCATGCTCATGCAACTATTTGGAAGGATAGATTTGTTAACTACTTCAGGATCTCCAGTTAAGCACACTAAGGAGATTCTAAACTTTTATAGCCAATTCTACTCCCTTGCATGCTGGCGTTCTTACACTACCATGGGTATCAAAAGGGAGATGACCCAGTGATCTTAGGAAATAATTTGGCAGGTTCTGAAGCTAAAGGATGTGTCCCCTTTTATGAGAGGATTCCCTCCATCCACCTGATAGGTCACAATATACCTAAAGAGAAGTCACTGTGGCACAGAAGCATGGTTTCAATTTAGATCAAATGGGTGGTGAGTTGCCTCTAATGGCCGTATATGGTATGGGTACATTCATGTACTGGGTGAGTCATAACCTTCTCCTGCCAGACAGAAAAGCCCCAAGACGGAGTAAATACCCTTTTAGGTATAATCATTCCAATATTTGGAATGCCAATGAGCACACAGAGTAACAATGGATCCAGGCATGGTGGTGCATGCCCTTAAACCCAGCACTCGGACACAATTAGGACTAACTCCATTTGAGGCATTATAGAGCATATTCTTCCTTTCTAGAGACCTGCACATGACCCTGAGACTATCCAGCTGATATCTTATGTGGCAGATTTGGGTAAGTTTCCACAGGCACTCTCAGAACTAAAACAGACAACCCCAGAAAAAGGATGATACCAGTGCACTTCCATTTTGCTCAGGAGATTTGGTATTTTTTGTTGTTGTTTTTTGTTTTTGTTTTTTTTTTTTTTTTTGAGGTCGGGTCGCACTCTAGTCCAAGCTAATCCAAAGTTCACTATGTACCTTAACATTGTCTTCAAACTCACAGCAGTCTTTGTACTTCTGCCTCCCTAGTGCTGAGAATAAAGGAATGTGCCACCATGTCTGGCTGAGATTTAGTTTTAATACAGTCAGTTAATGAGGATGCCTCCTTAGAACACACGTTGGAGGGCTCTTACTTAGTCATTCTGTCTACCTCTATGGCTGTCAAGGTGGCAGGCATAGACTCTTGAATTCATCACAACAGGGTCAAATGTTGGCACACATCCCAGGAGACTCCACAGGAATTTGAGACAGAGACTATCCTCTACAACTGTACAGGGATAGAAGCCCTTGATCTACTTTGCAGACATCAGCTTCTGCATACATGAGATAAGTTCCCTCCCTGGGATTCTTTTCTTTAGCAACCTGCCCAGATAAGGTAGGTGCAGTTCGAACTTTAGTGCAAGTTTATATACCTGGTTTCTGGGCATGTATTGCCCCAGCAAGAAACATTTCAGTGATCTTACAGGGTGACTTTCTATCTCACCTATGTGTGAGTGTGAGGCTGTTTCATTGTTTGGTACATCCTGGGCTTAACTCAGATGGTTAGGAAAGTTTAACCTTCATATCAGCTGTCCTTGATACTGTCTTAAATGTAATAACACTAAGTTATTTAACCAAAGAATTGGAAACTCAGACTGAGTGATTTTTATACACCACACTTTATTCAGACATAAGGAGACATGAGAGAGTGAGAGAGAGAGAGAGAGAGAGAGAGAGAGATGGGTGGATAGTTTGAGAGTTGAGGGGGAAGGAAAAGTGACAGGAGAGATCAAGGTAAATACACGATATGGCCTGGGAGCCCATGTAAATGAAGATGGACTTTGGGACAACAAAAAAAGTGAGGAGAGGCTAAACAAAGCATGCACCTCCAAAAAGATTAAAAGTTAAAAAAAAGTTATAAAAAATGTCCCATACCAGCCTGGCAGGAAGTGGTAGGCAAACCTCCACCAGTTATTCCAGACAACTGGCCTAGACACTGAGGAGGTATCCACCCACGCTTGAGCAGGGTGCACACTCGAGAGAGGTCTGAGTGGGTGCACTAAATCCTGTGACTGAGGCAGGTAGAGTGAGCTGATATGATAAGCATGGTCATGGTGTGATGCAAGAATGTAGGAACCCTCCCTTAAGGGCCATCCTGCCTTTCTGTGGCAAACCAAGCCTCTCACACAGTGACCTGTCTATCAGACATTACTGCCAGTGTATTTGAGAAGTGCCTTCATTTAAGAATATCTTCTGTTCTATAAATATAAAAACGTCACAAAACTGTTTATCCCTTAGCACATCCTATTTTGGTCAACCTGAATATGTGTCCTTAGGATATGCACACTCATATTTGGTCCAAGAACAAACTTGTTTCGTTTGAGGTAAGAATTGTGGTTTGTTTTGACAATATCTTAGGTAATTAATCCCTATAATTGTCAAGTAAAGTCCTTGTTTGGGGACTGGAGAAGTGGTTAGAATTTAAGGTGCTGGCCAGAAAAACCAAATAATCCAGGTTCATTTCCTGAGTGCCCACGTAATGCCAGATGCAAATGCGGTAAATGTATCTGGAGTTTCCATGCAGTGTCTATAGGTGCTGGCATGCCCTCTCTCTCTCTCCCTCTCTCTCTCTCCCTGTCTCTAACTCTTTTTCTCACAAATAAATTATAAAGTAAAATTGTTAAAAATATTTCTAAGAACCAGTCTCTCTGCTGCTCATTTTAAGTTTTCAAAATACTATATTTTAAAAGCTTGAGAAGTTTTTCATTACATAACATAAAATTCACCATCTCCTTATTCTAGTGTTTTTAGAGTTTTTCTTATTAGGGGTTTTAGAATGTTACTTGTCCTACTAAGATCTGTCACTCTCATTTATACTTAAGCACAATTCTTTCTCTCAGTCTTGATGAATTGTTGATTCAGTTTCTGTTATAGACTTGCTAATTATGGGGTTAGATAGATGGCTTAGTGTTTAAGGCGCTTGCCTATAAAGCAAAAGGACCAAGGTTTGATTCCCCAGGACCCACCTAAGCCAGATTGACAAGGTTGTGGATGCGTCTGGAGTTTGTTTGCAGTGGCTGGGGGCCTTTGTGTACCCACTCTCTGCCTCTTTTTCTCTCAAAAAAATAGGTGAATAAAAATTGAAGACATGAGCCACCATGCCAACGCAGATGAGGATTAAACAATTTAAAATACAGAAGAAAAAGATTTACTGATTGTGGACATTTCACATAAATTTGAACTACAATATATAATATTTTGTGTTTGTCTTCTTTCAGTTTATTTTCAAGGTTCATCAATATTTCAGCATTAGAGCCGGGTGTGGTGGCACATGCCTTTAATCCCAGCACTTGGGAGGCAGTGGTAGGAGGATTGCCATGAGTTCGAGGCCAACCTGAGACTACATAGTTAATTCCAGGTCAGCCTGGGCCAGAGTGAGACCCTACTTTGAAACCCCCCCTCCAAAATTCAGCATTATTAACACGACATGCATTTTCACTGCCAATATTCCATTTTATGTATATGCTTCCAATTTTCTTCTATTTGTCAGTTAATGGACACCTAAAAGTTTCCAGTTTTCTGGGCTAGAGAGATGGCTTAGCGGTTAAGGTGCTTTCCTGTGAAGCCTAAGAACCCAGGTTCAATTCCCCAGAAACCATGTAAGCTAGTTGCACATGGTGGCGTATGTATCTATAGTTCATTTGCAATGGCCAGAGCACCTGGCATGCCCATTCTCCCTCTCTCTCATAAAATAAATAAATAGATAAAAATAAAAGTTTCCAATTTTCTTTTGCTGGTATAAATACTCTTTCTATCCATGGTCATAGTGTTTATTTAGGTCATTAGGTATCAGCAGTCTTAGAAGTCTTAGAAGGATCCCTTCCTCTTAATGAGCTTTGAACCACACCTCCTGTTGATTCAGGAATTTTGAATTATTTGCTGATGCACCAATAATTTGGGGTTTCCTGGATCCTTGCTGTGAATTTGAAAAATGAATTTCCCAGACCAGAGGATATGATACAGAAAGATTTTATTAGAGCTTGAAGATTTAGGAAGAGTAAGAGAAGGAGGCTTAAACCTAGAACATTAAAGAAGGGAGCAAGTTGGAGCTCTTTTCCAGGGATCCAAGAGAGGATTTGATAAGCCCAATGGCAGAAGAAGGCAGAGCATTTACCCAATGTGGCAATAGGAATTTTTGAGAAGACCACCAAGTGACACAGATCTTTTTTTTTAAAAAAAAATCATAAGTGGCTATGTGAGGAAGATCAGGTCTATGGGTTACTATGGATAATGACCAGATTTTACAGCTTTTCCAGTAATATTAGAAATGGATCAGACTTTCTGTCCTCTAGGAAGGGTGTAAACTTAATCAAGAAATCTTTCCTGTAGGATGTAACATCCATCTTTTTACAAGAAAAGTGACATATCTGGCTTTTCATCAAGGAATAAAAGGCCATTGCATTTTGGGGTTCACTTACCCTGAATGCCTAACCAATCATTTTCCTGTCCTGAAAAAGTAGCCATGGCTGCCCTTATGGAACTGGGACAATAGATGTTTCTGACTTCTCCAACCTGAGTGGAGACAATGGTTCCATCACTTTCCATGCTTCTCCAGTGGGTATTTTCTATAGGACCCCAGAAGTACACTGGTGGTCTTTTAATGTGGGAGGCAACTATGGATCCTGAAAAAAGACATTGGTGGGGAAAGAATAAAAGCAAGAGAAATCAAAGGAGTGGGGAGAGGAAAGTTTGAGCTTTTTAAGGTTTCCAGTTGTGTAGATGTTCAGGCCTTGGAAAGCAAGGAGGGAAGCCAGGTACATGGAGTTAGTTTGTCACAAGTCTGTCTGAGTATAGGTTGACTTTAGGCAAAAGAATATAAGTTTAAAATAACAACTAAGCACACAATATTCCAAAATCAGTATAATTATAAACATAAAGGATGGAAATAATTCTCTTTCTCCATGAAGATTCTAAACCTATTTGCCAAATGGCATGGTCTATACCTGTTCTCATAAAGTAGATGTGATATTAGCAGAATCCTTAATAATACATAAACTGGCTTTCCAGCAGTAACGACGTTCCTGCGAGAACATGTCTTTCGCCAAGGATCTCCTTCATCCCTCTCCAGAAGAGGAGAAGAGGAAACACATGATGAAGTGCCTAGTGCAGAGCCCCAATTCCTACTTCACAGACGTGAAATGCCAAGGATGCTCTAAAACCAGCAGGGTCTTTAGCCATGCACAAACAGTAGTTTGGTATGTTGGCTGCTCCGCAGTCTTCTGCCAGCCTGCAGGAGGAAAAGAAAGGCTTACAGAAGGATGTTCATTCAGGAGGAAGCAGCACTAACTGCAGCCTGAACAAGATGAGTGAGCAATGATCCAAATAAACATGTTTTGGGTAAAAAAGAATAGAAAAGAGAAGTAAAGAAAGGAAAGGAAAAGAAGGAAAGAAAGGAAAAAGGAATACTTAAACTGCATTTAACTTAGGTCATGGCACAGTTTCCATTGAGTCACTGTGAGAACACCTATCTAAAGTTAGAGTCTGAATTGTGATGTTTAAACTTTTCAAGATATCATGTATTCTTGGCTGTATATTTCTACTGAGTGCTTAAGATCATGTAGGTAGCCAACACAGTGACACTTCAAGAGAGACTTTTAGGGAACCTGAAGGAACTCTAAAGCTCTCCCCACATTTGTTCCATGCTCTGGGATGATTCACGTCCAGGCTGACCATGTGGTTTTCCTTCCCTTGGAAGCATTGAGGGTTTTCCCCTCTGTTTTGATTCTCCTTCTGCACATTGGTATTTGATTGAAATCCAATCTCTGGGTCTCCTTGACTTCCCAGATCAAGAAGATAGGCAACTTGCCAAGAGTTGTAGGACCCTCTAGAAAGAAGTGTCCCATCAACTCCTGGGCCATTTGATCTGGATGAGCTGGGACCAAAATATTGGCTACCCCTTTATTCCCAGTGTCCTCGCTGGTTTTGGCTGCTGCTTCTGGTTGTTAGCACCCAGGAGAAAAATGGTAATATGTAGTATATCTGTACCTTTGGTCTTTCATAAAACAGATATAGTTAAATATGGTATTAGTCGCCGGGGGTGGTGGCGCACGCCTTTAATCCCAGCATTCTGGAGGCAGAGGTAGGAGGATCATAGTGAGTTTGACACCACCCTGAGACTACAGAGTGAATTCCAGATCAGCCTGAGATAGACTGAGACCATACCTTGAAAAACCAAAAAACAAAAAAAAAATAGTATTAAAAACCTTAAGACTATTTTGTAACATTTTAAATATGTTGTCTGATGACATGGTAAGCCATATCTGAAAGACAGGAAACATTATTTGTCATGTGCAAGTACAGGTAAATCATGTTAATAGTCCTTGAGACAATTTTTATGAAGAAAAATGAAAACCTTTAAGCTGACTTTGATTTAGTTCTAGTGCCCTGGTGAGAGCCATCAGTTTTGTTCTTGTGCATTATGAGGGCATATATTCTTAATCATAAAGAAATTTCTAAGAGAACATCCTGCTATTTCATTAGGCAGGTAGTTATTAGTCAGAAAAATTCCTTGTAGATTAATAGGCCTAACACATCATGAGTGTCCACACAGGTAGCTTATCACTGTCAAATAGGGGGAACATTGTTATCAGTTTCAGGAGGCAGGCTGACCTGGAACTCTGGATTTATTGTCTGTGTTTCTGTTTTTTACCTTTGTTATTGGCAGCTTTCATTATTATAGAAAAGGAACCATTATAATTCCCTTCCCACCACATCTTTCCCCTTCACAAATCCACTCTTCATCATATCCCCTCCACCTCTCAAGTAGTATCTCTTTTATTTTGATATTGTCATATTTCCTTCTATTATGAGGTTTTTGTGCAGGTAGAACTAGTCACTGTGAAGTCATGGATATTGATGCTAATTTGTATCTAGAAGATTGCATTTTAAGCAGTCCCACCCTTTTTTTTGCTCTTACGTTCTTTCTGCACCATCTTCTACAAAGGACTGTGAGCCTAGGAATGCATGATAGAGATGTTTCAGTGTTGAACACTCTGCTGTCACTTCTCAGCACTATGGTGGGTTTTTTATTTATCATCTCAATGGTTGCCGCCATCTTAAAAGTGAAGCTTATCTGTGCTGGAGAGATGGTTTATCAGTTAAGGCACTTGCCTACAAAGGCAAAGGACTCAGATTCAATTGGCCAGGACCCATGTAAGACAGATGCACAAGGGGCATATGCCTGTAATTCTTTTCCAGTGGATGGATGCCCTGGTGTACCCATTCTCTCTCTCTCTCCCTCTCTCCCTCTCTTTCTTTCTCAAATAAATAAATAAAAATAAAAAATAATAGCTTCTCTAACCAAAATTTAGAGTGTATATGTACACTAAGAAAAGTGTTTATAAGGAAGTTTGGTAAGCATAATATACACATTTAGCCAGACAGCAGCAGGCATTACATCCCTAGGTCTCCTGATCTCTCCTACTATAGGTTTTTACTACGTTTTCAGTACCAGTCATGTATTCCCTCCCATGGAGTGGGCCTCCGGTCAAATTAGAGAGCAGTTGTTTTAAGCCATAACAGATATGCCTCTATAGTACCCACTAGGTCATACGGTGTGGCTGGTCCAACTTAAGGCTTGCAGTGTCTGCAGTTGTTTATCAACACTGAAGACTTTTCTCTCCCATAGGGAATACAGTGTGTCTTTTTCCAGCTTTCAATCACCTTGTCTACAGGAAGGAGGTTTTCAACTCCCCTCCAACATGATTTCTCAGTGACCTTGCAGCAGAAGCATGTGGAGTCTTCAGCTACAGTGCTTTCCTATTCATTCCTGGTCGGAAACTAAGAGCCTTGCCAATGGCCTGAATGTTTTGGGAGCTAGGGAACTTCCTGGCCAATAGCTCACTGGGAAGTATCGCTGAAATTTTTATAGTAACAATCTATGGCTTCTGGGTGCACTATTGTTTTAAAAGAATGGGTTTCCATATGGTTTATTCATAACATCCCCCACCCTTCCTTTACTCAGTCTCTTCCATTGACCTCACATAGGTTATTCGACCCCTGGTAGTCTGTTCTTCTACTTACATGTATATATTACCATCTTCTTAAATCCTCCCCTCTCCTCTCTCCCTTTCAGCCCCTCTTCAGTCTCCTGATTTTTATTCAAACTCTGGATTTTTTGTCTCTGTTCCTTGTGCAATTTTTTCGTAATATGTTCTACAACATCTGGGAGAAACTTATGAGTCTCAAGAATGTCCTGAATTGCTTAAGGGTCCTAGCAAGTGAGCAGGAGATAAGATGCCTCATCTCCTTTCCAGTTAATTTCCCAGTTACTCTCACAAAACTGATCTCAAATACCTTATAGTGGTATGGCACAGTTGGAAACATGGAATTTCTTGTCTAATACCTCTATCTGTCATTAAATTGAGAAGGCTGAGTGTATAACACTTGGTTTGGGTAAATGTTTGATGGTCTCATGAATAAGAAGAGTTGGACATAGAAAAACCAAGTCTATTTTTTCCCTTTTCTATAAATCAGGTATAACTGAAGAATGGTATTATCCCCATGGGGGCATTATTTCTCATCTCCTAAAGGATTTGTTGCCTGATACTAGGAAAATCAGGGTGGCATATTGTCTCACATAGGACAGAGTAAGTCCCCAATAGAACCCAAATATAAAATCATAAAATCATCGCTCTCTAATGAAACCTCCTTTCTAGGGGCACAGAAAAGGAAGTAATTCACACATTGGAGTATCTGAACTAGATAGAATATTGGAAAAATATCAATGGCTTTTGTCATTAACAGTAAACTTTTATCAGTTTAGCTTTTATAACCATTTTACTTTGTTCTGTCAACAAGCTCAAAACAAGAAAACTGTCAGAAATTAAGTCCCTAACCCATTCTGAAACATTCACACACGAGGGTAGACCTAAACCTGAGGATCACACAAGAGAAGATGAAAGAGAACCCAGGATATGTGCAAATTGGCTACCAAGATGGGAGTAAGAGCTAAAAAAAAATCCATACTTGGGCCTACATTGCTTTTCATATGGCTCACATCTGTAATGTGGGATTTATAGGGCCAGTGATAAGGAGGGCTCGAGCATGTTGGGCTCAGGGACTGGCTAACTAGGATGAGTGCCAATATCTTACCTCTGACTCTCCTTGATCCAGGAGATATGTAGACTGCACTACGTTTCTTCTAGTTTGGGGATGGGGACAACAGGGAGTTTGTTTTGTGCCTTATCCAGGAAAGAGCTAATGCTAGATTCCACTCCCCTACACCCAGTTCTGGAGAGATACCCACCTCCACACTAGAAGATGTGAGACAGTATGGAGCATAGACTGAATGTAGTTTATATGTATACCTTTCCTCTATTTCATTTCAGATAGGACAATCAACTTCCAAGATTTCACAAAATCTCCGTTAGCCTGACTGCTTATAAACTGGGCCCAATTATATGCAATGAGTTTCTAGGGGGAAAAAACAGCTTTAACATTTTGTTGCCAGAAAGGTTGGCCAGAATATCTTCTAGATAATAGAGGAAAATGACCACCAATGTGTAGTTTTAAATATAGTACAAACTCTAGCTTGATCATTTCTATAGAATAAGGGGGAATGGACAGAGGTATCTTATAGGCAGTTGTTCTTTCATCTCTGTGAACATCCTGAGTGGATCACTAGCCATAGGCTGGACCTGATCACTATACCTGCTGCTTGTGGTCCAACGGTACAAACTCTCAAACTCCAATAGGTGCAGACCTCAGGTACCTACCTTCAGAGATCTCTGAGCCTTCTAAAATATACTCAAAACTTCCCTCATTAACTCTTCTGAACATTGTCCTCCATACTCAGTAGACTTTAACCATCAAGGGCCAAAACTGCTATGAAGGAAGACATACACCACTTCCCCCTCCAAGGCATGTATCCTCCATAAGAGATCTCTGTGGAATTTTAGATTAATTACATACATAGACTTTTCTCCATAAATGGGATAAGGCAGATATAACAGGAACTAGGTTGTTACTCTGAAGACCCTGGCCACTATTTAGAGGTTTTCCACCAATTTACTAAACAGTATGACCTTATTTGGAGAGATATAATGTTAATGTTAGATCAGGCACTAACTTCTATTTAAAGACAAAGGGTATAAACAGAGATAGGAGCAGTGGGGAAAGAATATTATACAATCCATTCTGGAGTTTCAGACACCAATGTTGCCACAGGGACAGAGGCTATACTGATACTTAATCCAAACTGGGGTGAGGATACTTCATGGAGGACATGGGACTCTCAGCATTTTACATAGTGTACTTCAGAAGGGATTTGTAGAGCTCAACTAAAGCCTTTGAAGTATAACCTACCATTGACTATAATATGGGGAGAACAGGAGCTTCCCATTGACTTTCCCCAGAGACTCAGAGAGGCAATTAGAAAGCATACTAATGTTTCTTCAGAGACTAAGAGGAAGGAAGCTTTTCATAAGGATAAATATTTTCAAATAGTTTTATTTTTTAATTATTTTATTTATTTGAGAGAAAGTGATAAAGAGAGAATGGATGCACCAGGGGATCTAGGCCGTATAAGAGATATCTAGACTCATGCACCAGTTTGACTATCTAGCATATGTGGGTACTGAGGAATCGAACCTGATTCTGAGGCTTTGTAGCTTTAACTGCTAATCCATCCTTGTGGTGGTTTGATTCAGGTGTCCCCCATAAACGTAGGTGTTCTGAATGCTAGGTTCCCAGCTGATGGATATTTGGGAATTAATGCTTCCTGGAGGGAGTGTATTTTGGGGGGTGGGCTTATGGGTGTTATAGCCAGTTTCCCCATGCCAGTGTTTGGCACACTCTCCTGTTGCTATTGTCCACCTTATGTTGGCCGGGGGGTGATATCCAACCTCTGCTCATGCCATCGTTTTCCCCTGCCATCGTGGAGCTTCCCCTCGAGCCTGTTAGCCAAAATAAACCTCTTTTATTCCCAGAAGCTGCTCTTAGTTTGGTGATTTCCACCAGCAATGTGAACCTGACTGCAACAATCCTAGTATCCCTTTTGGATAATTATTTTTTTTTACCCAGTCAACAACTAATATACCTAAATAGTTACAAATATTGGTAGCTGAACAAAATAAGAACTTAGAACTATTGCTCCAGGAGGCCCTTCTGTTTATTATAACTAGGACAAGGAAAGTACGGAAAATGAAAAGAAAGAGCAAAAAAGTGACATAGAAAGAATAGAAAGGGAGATAAAGAGTAAAATAGGGGAAACTTCACCAGGAGATTATAAATATAACAATGGTTACTCAGGCAAAAGCCCTTCCACAGGGCATTTCCAGGGCCTGCCTTCTCTGTGGGCAAATATGGTACCTTGATAAACACTGTCCTGAGAGGAAGGCTGCTTGGCCTCCACCAAGACCATGTCCTAAATGCCAAGGGAACCACTGGAAAGCCCAATGCCCTCTGACTCAAAAAGACTTGAAGTCATTGCACTTAACAGATTATTGATGCAACCTGAGGCATCTTGGACAGGCTCCTGTAATTGTGGTCTACCTTGAAAAGGGCCGGGTAACTATATGGGGGCAGAATATAAAAGAAATCTTCTCATTGACTCATGTTCTTGGATCTCAGTCCCTCATTTTTGCTTTGGGGCTAGAGTTAGCCATAACACTTCCTTTAGGGGCATTTCAGTTCACATTCAGAAAAACATTTTTGCATACACTATTGTTTGCTCCTAGAGAGACTATCTCTTCTACCATTTCTTATTCATAGTCTATGAGACACGAGCCTTTTTGCTGGGAAAGGTTATTCTCTCTAAATACCTACAGGGAAAAACATATATCTTTCTTTGACAGGAGATAATATAGGTCCTTTATTTCAGACAGATTGTGAAACTATAGAACTATCTGTTCCTGCCACTCCTGTAAAGATACATCTCAAGGATCCCTGTTATTTCCTCCCATCAAAAATAGTATCCACTAAAGCCAGATTGTTACAGGACCAAAAATTAATTAATGACCTGGTGGTCCTCCTTCACCCTGTGGTAACTACACTTTGTCCACTATTAACTCAGATTCATTCTGGAACTACTCATTACTCAGTCTGAGACCTAAAGGAAGCTATCCTTTCTATCCCCCTATATCGAGAGAGCCAGCCATTATTTGTTTTTGAAGGCACAACTCATAAAACAGGACAAGTTACTGTACAGGCCGCCCCCATATGTTTTGATTGGCCATAGCTCAGGACATCATAGACTGGAAGAGTGGTAATAACATCCTGTTATAGTTTGTGGATAATATTTTACTTTGTGGGGCTTCTGAGAAAATGGTCTCCTGAGAAACTAAGGTCCTCCTCATTGTTCTGGATAAGTTGTGATATAAAGTCAGTTATGTCTTTCTAAGGTTATTTATCTGTGAAAGCCAATAGAAGGTAAAAAAAAAAAAAAACCTATTTATGTTCCCAACAAATTCAGCCTTAGCTTACTCCCTCACTCAGACTTTAAAACAATGAGGGATTCCTTAAGAGGTACAGGCTTGTATAGGCTTTGGATCCCAGGCTTTGCAAAGCTGACAAAACCCCTGTACCAACTTCTTCAGCAGACATAGAGGTGTCCTTCACCACTTTTCATGTGGGAACTTGAGGCACATTGCTCCTTTCAGCAACTTAAGGATGCATTGACTCAGACCCTGGCTGTGGGATTACCTACATAAATAGTGATTTCTCTCCATGTAACAGAGAAAATAGGTGTTGCAAAAGGTGTCCTAACCCCGCTTAGGGGATCAACACCACAACATGTGGAATATCTTAGCAAAGAGTTTGACATAGTAGATAAGATCTGCCCTGATTGTCTAAGGGCAATTGAATCAGTAGGATGGTTATTCCCTGAGTCACATAAACTGACCTTAGGAAAGCATCTTTCTGTACATACTGCCCATGACATTGGGAGCATTCTTTTTTTTTTTTTTTTTTTTCAGTTTTTTAGAGGTAGGGTCTCACTCTAGCCCAGGCTGACCTGGAATTCACTATGGAGTCTCAGGGTGGCCTTGAACTCACGGCGATCCTCCTACCTCTGCCTCCCAAGTGCTGGGATTAAAGGCATGCACCACCACGTCCGAGGACATTGGGAGCATTCTTAATTCAAAGAAGCAAATGTTGTTATCAAATAGTAAAAGAATAAGCCGCCATGGTGGATATGCCTTAAATAACCCTTAAATTTGCCCTTCTCTCAACCATGCTACTTACCTCCCAGATGATAAAGACCTTGAACACTCAAGTTAAGGATCTTATGAGAAACTAATGCTGCCAGAACATACCTTCAGGACAAGTCCTGAAGTAATTCTGATGTACAATTATATACTGATGGGATTTATTTTTTTAATTTCTTAAATATTTTGTTTGGTATTTTATTTATTTATTTATTGGGGAGAGACAGCTAGAGAAGGAGGCAGATAGATAGAGAGAGACAGTGGGTGTGCCAGGGTCTCCAGCCACTGTACAGGAACACCAGACATATGTGCCACCTGGTACATCTAGCTCATGTGGGTACTTGGTTATTGAACATGGGCCCTTAAGCTTTGCAGACTAGCACCTTAACTGCTAAGCCATCTGTCCACCCCTGAAGGGAGTTCTTTTATCCAGTATGAAACCAGAAGTGCAGGATGTTTAGTGATAACTGAATATTAGATTCTTAAATCAGGCCCAATCCCAACCAGTACCCAAGTTACTCTGCTGATTGCTCTGACCAGGGCTGTAAACATTGGCAAAGGGAAATGAATATTTACACAGACTCTAAATATATTTACTTAACACTAAATGCTCACACTTGTATTTGGAAGGAGAGAGGTTTGTTAACTACTTCAAGAAATCCAATTTAACATTGTAAAGAAATTTTATTGCTTGTAGAGGCAGACCTCCTTCCCTTGGGTAATTGCCTACCAATCTGCAGGAGGGGTGTGGTCTCATTGGCCCCTCCCTTCCATCAACTGTTAACTGCCTATTTATTTGGAACAAGGACTGTGGCCTCAGGAGCCCCTCCTTTCCAGCAATTTTTAACTGCCTATTAATCTGCACAGAGGGCTATGGCCTCATGAGCCCCCTCCCTTCCAGCAACTTTTAACTGCCTATTAATTCTGCAGGGAGGTGTGTGGCCTCATGAGTCCCTCCCTTGCAGCAACTGTTAACTGCCAATTTATCTGCAGGGAGAGGTGTGGCTTTCATGAGTCCCTTCCTTCCACCAACTGTTAACTGCCCTTTAATCTGCAGGGAGTGGTGTAGCCTCATGAGCCCCTCCCTTCCAGGCTGTTCACTGCCTATTAATCTGCAGGGAGGGGTCTGGCCTCAAGAGCCCCTTTCTTCCAGAACTTTTTTTTTTTTTTTTTTTTTTTTTTTTTTTTTTGCTTTTTCGAGGTAGGGTTTCACTCTAGCTCAGGCTGACCTGGAAATCACTCTGTAGTCTCAGGGTGGCCTCGAACTCATGGCGATCCTCCTACCTCTGCCGCCCAAGTGCTGGGATTAAAGGCATGCGCCACCATGCCCGGATCTTCCAGAACTTTTAACTGCCAATTAATCTGCAAGGAGAGGAGTGGCATAATGGGCCCCTCCCAGCATCTGTTCACTGCCAATGAATCTTCAGGGAGAGATGTGGCCTCATGATCCTCTCCCTTCCAACATCTGTTAACTGCCTATTAATCTGCAGGGAGGGGTATGGCCTCATGGGCGCCTTGCTTTCTTACAGGAGTGGCAGGAACAGGTAATCCTATAGCTTCACCATCTGTCCTAATTAAAGGACCTACATTATCTCCTGTCAAAGACAAATATATGTTTTTCCCTGTAGGTATTTAGAAAGGATAACCCTTCCTGGTAAAAAAGGATGGTGTCTCTGGGACTATGAGTAAGGAATGATGGAAGAGATATTCGCTCTGGGAGCAACAAGAGTATGTGTTAAAAAAAAAAAAAGTTTTTCTGAACGAGACCTGAGATGCCTCTAGAGGCAGTGGTATAGTTAAATCTAGCCCAAAGGCAAAAATGAGGCACTTAAAATAAGCACATGAGTCAATGAGAAGCGTTATGGTTTATTTTGCCACCCATATAGTTACCCGGCACTTCTCAATGTGGACCAGAATTACAGGAGCCTATCCAGGAATCCCTGGGGCCCAGCAATAATCTGTTAACTGCAGTGAGTTCAAGGCTTTTTGACTCACAGGGCATTGGGTTTTCCAGTGGTTCCTTTGGAAATTAAAATATGGCCCTGGTGGAGGCCAAGAAGCCTTCCTCTCAGGACAGTTTTACAAAGGTGCCACATCTGCCTGCAGAGAAAGCAGGCGCTGGAAATGCCTTGTGAAAGGGCTTTTGCCTCACCATCATTACCGTTACAATCTCCTGGTGAAGTTTTTTTCTATTTTTCTATTTATCTCCCTTTCTGCTTGTTCTATCCCCCCCCCATTTTTCTTTCCTCTTTCTATGTCCTGGTTATAATGAACAGAAGTGCAGCGTGGAGCAACAGTTCTAAGCTCTTGTTTTGTTCAGCTACCAATTCTGGTAACTTTCTAGGTATATTAGTTGTTGACTGTGTGAAAAATTTATCAATAAGGAGCTAAAGGATGGATTAGCAGTTAAGGCTGCAAAGCCTCAGAATCAGGTTCGATTCCTCAGTACTCACATAAGCCATATACTCAAAGTGGTGCATGAGTCTAGATTTCGCTTGTACTGCCTAGAGGCCCTGGTGCACTCGTGCACCCATTCTCTCTTTCTCTCAAAAAATATATATAAAAATAAATGAGTAAATAAATATAAACCCATTTATGAACATTTGTCCTCATGAATAGCATCCTCCTCTATAATCTCCAGAGTAACATTAGTATTCTTTCTAATTGCTCTGTGAGTCTCTGGAGAATGTCAATAGGAAGCTCCTGTCCTCTCTATATTAGAGTCAATAGTAGGTTATACTTCAAAGGCTTAACTTGAGTTCTGAAAAATCCCTTCTAAAATACAGTACAGAAAGTGCTGAGAATCCCATATCCTCCATGAATTATCCTCACCCCAGTTTGGATTATGTATGGGTGTCACCTCTGCTCATGTAGAAACATTGGTGTCAGGAACTCCAGAATGAACTGTATCATACTCATTTCTAACTTCTACTGTCTGGGTTTGTACCCTTTGTCTTTCAATAGAAGTCAGTGTCTGATCTAACATTAACCTAATATCTCTTTAAACCAGGTCATATTATTTAGTAAATTAATGGAACACCTAATAGTGGCCAGGTTTCACAGCGTAACTGCCTAGTTCCTGATATATCAGTCTTATCTCATTTGTGTCACTCTGATTTTCCTTTTAGCTGGCAACAAATCCTTTAGGAGATGAGAAAACATGCCTCCACATGGATAAAAACACTCTTTACCTATATCAGTTTTAGGAAAAAAAATGGGGGGAGGGGAGACCAAATTTATTCTATGTCCAACTATTCTTATCTGCGAGACCATCAAAAATTGACCCAAGGCCAAGGATTA
>CM070776.1:104579890-104613599 GCA_036346955.1 Dipus sagitta
TCATCTGCAGTGCTGGCTCAATTTGACCAAGAACGACATGGGTAGGCATATGGCCGTGCACTTCATCATCACCAGGGACAGGGGTAAGTGGGCAGTCCACGCGAGTGGACTCAGGCGTTCTCGAGGATTTCAAATGTCCGAATGTTTGATGTGTGAGGCAGCCTCACCTGGTCTGTCAGGTGGCCGGGCACTCGTGGAGGCCCTCCTCCTTCAGCCAATTAAAGGATACTTTCTGGAGCTCTCTTATTCCCAGAGAAACACACCCTCCGGGCCCTGCTCTCAGCCTAGATCAGGGAATCGGGAGCTTTTTGGACCGACAGAACGCCACGACGATGCAGGGAATCTCTGTGCGCTAGGGAAAGGAGGCCCCTGACACACACGTGACTTAAGTGCTCACAAGCGCATGCCACATGCAGAGCTTACAGGTGAAGTGAGACACTACCTATGAGTCCTGAGCCCCTTTTTAGCCGGAAGACTGACGTCTGTTTGAGGCAGCACACACAGAAGTGTCCCAAGTTCGAGAGGGCAAACAGAATATGAGTAAAACCCGTATGCAAGTATGCACATTCTGCATGCCTTATAGGCCCAGGGCAAAATTGCTGAAGCCAGGCCAGGAAGACTTAGGAGTGTCGGGTTCCCAACGTGAACTCTGAGGGTTTGTTCACGCATTCGCAGGCTCTCGAGCGCCATCGTGAACCGACAGTGGGTGCCCGTGGAACGAAGGACCAAAACGGGAAGTACTGGAAAATCACGGACGTGACACTGGTTCACTGAGCAACGTTCACACACATGAAGGAAAATACGGTAAGTACGTAACACAGGCTCCACTGAGAACACAGTTATACGTTGCTGTGGCCCCACTTGCTCCTCAAAATCATGACAAGTTCAGGCTACGTCCTGAATTCCAGTTCAGCCGCTACTGGAACTCAGGAATAGCTGGAAAACAGCAAGGGAAAGGAGACCAGGCACGGGCACTGTGGGAACCGGGAGACGGCCTGGTGGTTAGAGCTTTTTGCTGGGGAGCCGAAGGAACCCGGTTCGAATCCCTGGGACGCATGCGAGCCCTATGCACAAGGGGGCGCACATGTGCGGTAGGGCACCCGGTGTGCCAGTTCCCTCTATCTCTCCCTTTCTCCTCCCTATCTCTGTCTGTTTCTCTCTCACATTTAAAGAAGTAAAATACTTTCTTTTCCTTGTGGGGGCGGGGGGACGTCAATGTGCTCAACACAGGTTACTGAAGAGTGACGGCCTCCTTGCCCAGCACCTGTCATGTGTACCTGGGAATTTTATTCTGATTCAAACCTATTCCAAACACGTCCAGAAGGAATTGAAGAACCTATGTGAGTGGCGTTCCACCCAGAAGCAAGACTCCTGCCGCCTGTGTCATTGGGTGGAAGCAAAGCACCGCTCCTTAGATGTCCTGGAGTTGTCAGCCTCTCTCTCAAGAAAGTTGGACCAGCATCCCTGCACGGTTTAGAAAAGGGGACACCTCATCATTGCCATGGACAGGGGAAAGTGGGCAGTCCACGTGAGTGGACCCAGGTATTCTGGACGATTTACAAATGTCCGAATGTATGATGTGTGGGGCAGCCTCATCTGGTCTGTCAGCTGGCCCGGTGTTCGTGGAGGCCCTCCTCCTTCAGCCAATTAAAGGATACTTTCTGGAGCTCTCTTATTCCCAGAGAAACACACCCTCCGGGCCCTGCTCCCTCACATTTCAGACATCCCCATTCCAGTAGGCTCAACACTTGTACGTGAGGGGGTGAACACGAAAAAATTGCTCAATGTGAGCAACAGCGACTTGGGCAGGCATATGGCCATGCCTCAGCCGCCTTTGTGGATGGGATAAAACTGACCCATTTTCTGAAGACAACTGATTCCCTGTCCTAGGCTGAGAGCCTTGTTCTCAGCCTAGGTCAGGGAATCGGGAGCTTTTCGGACCGCCAGAACGCCACGACCATGCAGGGAATCTCTGTGCGCTTTGGAAAGGAGGCCCCTGACACACACGTGACTTAAGTAGTCACATGCGCATGCGACATGCAGAGCTGACAGGTGAAGTGAGACACGACCTATGAGTCCTGAGCCCCTTTCTAGCTGGAGGACTGACGTCTGTTTGAGACAGCACACACACAGAAGTGTCCCACGTTCGAGAGGGCAAACAGAATATGAGTAAAACCCGTATGCAAGTATGCACATTCTTCATGCCTTATAGGCCCAGGGCAAAATTGCTGAAGCCAGGCCAGGAAGACTTAGGAGTGTCGGGTTCCCAACGGGTACTCTGAGGGTTTCATCACGCATTCGCAGGCTCTCGAGAGCAATCGTGACCCGACAGTGGGTGTAGGTGGAACGAAGGACCAAAACGGGAATATTGGAAAATCACGGACGTGCCCCTGGTTCACTGAGCCACGTTCACACACATCAAGGAAAATACGGTAAGTACGTAACACAGGCTCCACTGGGAACACAGTTATATGTTGCTGTGGCCTCAGTTGCTCCTCACAATGATGACAAGTTCAGGCTCCGTCCTGAATTCCAGTTCAGCCGCTAATGGAGCTCAGGAATAGCTGGAAAACAACAAGGGAAAGGAGACCAGGCACGGGCACTGTGGGAACCTGGAGATGGCCTGGCGGTTAGAGCTTTTTGCTGGGAAGCCTAAGGAACCCGGTTCAAATCCCTGGGACGCATGCGAGCCCGATGCACAAGGGGGCGCTCATGTGCGGTAGGGCACCCGGTATGAAAGTTCCCTCTATCTCTCCCTTTCTCCTCCCTATCTCTGTCTGTTTCTCTCTCACATTTAAAGAAGTAAAATACTTTCTTTTCCTTGTGGGGGCGGTGGGACGTCAATGTGCTCAACACAGGTTACTGAAGAGTGACGGCCTCCTTGCCCAGCACCTGTCATGTGTACCTGGGAATTTTATTCTGATTCAAATCCTATTCGAAACACGTCCAGAAGGAATTGAAGAACCTATGTGAGTGGCGTTCCACCCAGAAGCAAGACTCCTGCCGCCTGTGTCATTGGGTGGAAGCAAAGCACCGCTCCTTAGAAGTCCTGGAGTTGTCAGCCTCTCTCTCAAGAAAGCTGGACCAGCATCCCTGCACGGTTTACAAAAGGGGACACCTCATCACCGCCAGGGAGAGGGGAAAGTGGGCAGTCCAAGCGAGTGGACTCAGGCGTTCTTGACGATTTTCAAATGTCCGAATGTTTGATGTGTGAGGCAGCCTCACCTGGTCTGTCAGCTGGCCCGGCACTCGTGGAGGCCCTCCTCCTTCAGCCAATTAAAGGATACTTTCTGGAGCTCTCTTATTCCCAGAGAAACACACCCTCTGGGCCCTGCTCCCTCACATTTCAAACATCCCCATTCCAGTAGGCTCAACACATGTACGTGAGGGGGTGAACCCGAAGAAATTGCTCAATGTGAGCAACAGCGACTCGGGCAGGCATATGGCCGTGCCTCAGCCGCCTTTGTGAATGGGATAAAACTGACCCATTTTCTGAAGACAGCCGATTCCCTGACCTAGGCTGAGAGCAAGGCTCTCAGGGAATCGGGAGCTTTTTGGACCGACAGAACGCCACGACCATGCAGGGAATCTCTGTGCGCTAGGGAACGGAGGCCCCTGACACACACGTGACTTAAGTGGTCACATGCGCATGCGACATGCAGAGCTTACAGGTGAAGTGAGACACTACCTATGAGTCCTGAGCCCCTTTCTAGCCGCAGGACTGACGTCTGTTTGAGGCAGCAGACACATAGAAGTGTCCCAAGTTCGAGAGGGCAAACAGAATATGAGTAAAACCCGTATGCAACTATGCACATTCTGCATGCCTTATAGGCCCAGGGCAAAATTGCTGAAGCCAGGCCAGGAAGACTTAGGAGTGTCGGGTTCCCAACGTGTACTCTGAGGGTTTGTTCACGCATTCGCAGGCTCTCGAGAGCCATCGTGACCCGACAGTGGGTGCAGGTGGAACGAAGGACCAAAACGGGAAGTATTGGAAAATCACGGACGTGCCCCTGGTTCACTGAGCAACGTTCACACACATCAAGGAAAATACGGTAAGTACGTAACACAGGCTCCGCTGGGATCACAGTTATACTTTGCTGTGGCCTCACTTGCTCCTCACAATGATGACAAGTTCAGGCTACGTCCTGAATTCCAGTTCAGCCGCTACTGGAGCTCAGGAATAGCTGGAAAACAACATGGGAAAGAAGACCAGGCATGGGCACTGTGGGAACCGTGAGATTGCCTGGCGGTTAGAGCTTTTTGCTGGGAAGCCAAAGGAACCCGGTTCGAATCCCCGGGACGCATGCGAGCCCGATGCACAAGGGGGCGCTCATGTGCGGTAAGGCACCCGGTGTGCCAGTTCCCTCTATCTCTCCCTTTCTCCTCCCTATCTCTGTCTGTTTCTCTCTCACATTTAAAGAAGTAAAATACTTTCTTGTCCTTGTGGGGGCGGGGGCACGTCAATGTGCTCAACACAGGTTACTGAAGAGTGACGGCCTCCTTGCCCAGCACCTGTCATGTGTACCTGGAAATTTTATTCTGACTCAAATCCTATTCCAAACACGTCCAGAAGGAACTGAAGAACCTATGTAAGTGGAGTGCCACCCAGAAGCAAGACTCCTGCCGCCTGTGTCATTGGGTGGAAGCAAAGCACCGCTCCTTAGACGTCCTGGAGTTGTCAGCCTCTCTCTCAAGAAAGCTGGACCAGCATCCCTGCACGGTTTAGAAAAGGGGACACCTCATCATCACCAGGGACACGGGAAAGTGGGCAGTCCACGCGAGTGGACTCAGGCGTTCTCGACGATTTTCAAATGTCCGAATGTTTGATGTGTGAGGCAGCCTCACCTGGTCTGTCAGCTGGACCGGCACTCGTGGAGGCCCTCCTCCTTCAGCCAATTAAAGGATACTTTCTGGAGCTCTCTTATTCCCAGAGAAACACTCCCTCCGGGCCCTGCTCCCTCACATTTCAGACATCCCCATTCCAGTAGGCTCAACACTTGCACGTGAGGGGGTGAACCCGAAAAATTTGCTCAATGTGAGCAACAGCGACTCGGGCAGGCATATGGCCGTGCCTCAGCCGCCTTTGTGGATGGGATAAAACTGACCCATTTTCTGAAGACAGCCGATTCCCTGACCTAGGCTGAGAGCCTTGCTCTCAGCCTAGGTCAGGGAATCGGGAGCTTTTCTGACCGACAGAACGCCACGACCATGCAGGGAATCTCTGTGCGCTAGGGAAAGGAGGCCCCTGACACACACGTGACTTAAGTGGTCACATGCGCATGCGACATGCAGAGCTTACAGGTGAAGTGAGACACTACCTATGAGTCTTGAGCCCCGTTCTAGCCGGAGTACTGACGTTTGTTTGAGGCAGCAGACACACAGAAGTTTCCCAAGTTCGAGAGGGAAAACAGAATATGAGTAAAACCCGTATGCAAGTATGCACATTCTTCATGCCTTATAGGCCCAGGGCAAAATTGCTGAAGCCAGGCCAGGAAGACTTAGGAGTGTCGGGTTCCCAACGTGTACTCTGAGGGTTTGTTCACACATTCGCAGGCTCTCGAGAGCAATCGTGACCCGACAGTGGGTGCAGGTGGAATGAAGGCCCAAAATGGTAAGTATTGGAAAATCACGGACGTACCCCTGGTTCACGGAGCAACGTTCACACACATCAAGGAAAATACGGTAAGTACGTAACACAGGCTCCACTGGGAACACAGTTATACTTTGCTGTGGCCTCACTTGCTCCTCATAATGATGACAAGTTCAGGCTACATCCTGAATTCCAGTTCAGCCGCTACTGGAGCTCAGGAATAGCTGGAAAACAGCAAGGGAAAGAAGACCAGGCACGGGCACTGTGGGAACCGGGAGATGGCCTGGCGGTTAGAGCTTTTTGCTGGGAAGCCAAAGGAACCCGGTTTGAATCCCCGGGATGCATGCGAGCCCGATGCACAAGGGGGCGCTCATGTGCGGTAGGGCACCCCGTGTGCCAGTCCATCTATCTCTCCCTTTCTCCTCCCTAACTCTGTCTGTTTCTCTGTCACATTTGAAGAAGTAAAATACTTTCTTTTCCTTGTGGGGGCGGGGGGACGTCAATGTGCTCAACACAGGTTACTGAAGAGTGACGGCCTCCTTGCCCAGCACCTGTCATGTGTACCTGGGAATTTTATTCTGATTCAAATCCTATTGCAAACACGTCCAGAAGGAATTGTAGAACCTATGTGAGTGGCGTTCCACCCCGAAGCAAGACTCCTGCCGCCTGTGTCATTGGGTGGAAGCAAAGCACCGCTCCTTAGAAGTCCTGGAGTTGTTAGACTCTCTCTCAAGAAAGCTGGACCAGCATCCCTGCACGGTTTAGAAAAGGGGACACCTCATCATCACCAGGGACAGGGGAAAGTGGGCAGTCCACGCGAGTGGACTCAGGCGTTCTCGACGATTGTCAAATGTCCGAATGTTCGATGTGTGAGGCAGCCTCACCTGGTCTGTCAGCTGGCCCGGCACTCGTGGAGGCCCTCCTCCTTCAGCCAATTAAAGGATACTTACTGGAGCGCTCTTATTACCAGAGAAACACACCCTCCGGGCCCTGCTCCCTCACATTTCAGACATCCCCATTCCAGTGGGCTCAACACTTGTACGTGAGGGGGTGAACCCGAAAAAATTGCTCAAATTGAGCAACAGCGACTCGGGCAGGCATATGACCGTGCCTCAGCCGCCTTTGTGGATGGGATAAAACTGACCCATTTTCTGAAGAGAGCCGATTCCCTGAGAGCCTTGCTCGCAGCCTAGGTCAGGGAATCGGGAGCTTTTCGGACCGACAGAATGCCACGACCATGCAGGGAATATCTGTGCGCTAGGGAAAGGAGGCCCCTGACACACACGTGACTTAAGTGGTCACATGCGCATGCGACATGCAGAGCTGACAGTTGAAGTGAGACACTACCTATGAGTCCTGAGCCCCTTTCTAGCCGGAGGACTGACGTCTGTTTGAGGCAGCAGAGACACAGAAGTCTCCCAAGTTCGAGAGGGCAAACAGAATATGAGTAAAACCCGTATGCAAGTATGCACATTCTTCATGCCTAATAGGCCCAGGGCAAAATTGCTGAAGCCAGGCCAGGAAGACTTAGGAGTGTCGGGTTCCCAACGTGTACTCAGAGGGTTTGTTCACGCATTCGCAGGCTCTCGAGAGCCATCGTGACCCGACAGTGGGTGCAGGTGGAATGAAGGACCAAAACGGTAAGTATTGGAAAATCACGGACGTGCCCCTGGTTCACTGAGCAACGTTCACACACATCAAGGAAAATACGGTAAGTACGTAACACAGGCTCCACTGGGAACACAGTTATACTTTGCTGTGGCCTCACTTGCCCCTCACAATGATGACAAGTTCAGGCTATGTCCTGAATTCCAGTTCAGCCGCAACTGGAGCTCAGGAATAGCTGGAAAACAGCAAGTGAAAGAAGACCAGGCACGAGCACTGTGGGAACCGGGAGATGGCCTGGCGGTTAGAGCTTTTTCCTGGGAAGCCAAAGGAACCCGGTTCGAATCCCCGGGACGCATGCGAGCCCGATGCACAAGGGGGCGCTCATGTGCTGTAGGGCACCTGGTGTGCCAGTTCCCTCTTTCTCTCCCTTTCTCCTCCCTATCTCTGTCTGTTTCTCTCTCACATTTAAAGAAGTAAAATACTTTCTTTTCCTTGTGGGGGCGGTGGGACGTCAATGTGCTCAACACAGGTTACTGAAGAGTGACGGCCTCCTTGCCCAGCACCTGTCATGTGTACCTGGGAATTTTATTCTGATGCAAATCCTATTCCAAACACGTCCAGAAGGAATTGAAGAACCTATGTGAGTGGCGTTCCACCCAGAAGCAAGACTCCTGCCGCCTGTGTCATTGGGTGGAAGCAAAGCACCGCTCCTTAGAAGTCCTGGAGTTGTCAGCCTCTCTCTCAAGAAAGCTGGACCAGCATCCCTGCACGGTTTACAAAAGGGGACACCTCATCACCGCCAGGGAGAGGGGAAAGTGGGCAGTCCACGCGAGTGGACTCAGGCGTTCTTGACGATTTTCAAATGTCCGAATGTTTGATGTGTGAGGCAGCCTCACCTGGTCTGTCAGCTGGCCCGGCACTCGTGGAGGCCCTCCTCCTTCAGCCAATTAAAGGATACTTTCTGGAGCTCTCTTATTCCCAGAGAAACACACCCTCTGGGCCCTGCTCCCTCACATTTCAAACATCCCCATTCCAGTAGGCTCAACACTTGTACGTGAGGGGGTGAACCCGAAGAAATTGCTCAATGTGAGCAACAGCGACTCGGGCAGGCATATGGCCGTGCCTCAGCCGCCTTTGTGGATGGGATAAAACTGACCCATTTTCTGAAGACAGCCGATTCCCTGACCTTGGCTGAGAGCCTTGCTCTCATCCTAGGTCAGGGAATCAGAAGCTTTTTGGACCGACAGAACGCCATGACCATGCAGGGAATCTCTGTGCGCTAGGAAAGGAGGCCCCTGACACACACGTGACTTAAGTGGTCACATGCGCATGCGACATGCAGAGCTTACAGGTGAAGTGAGACACTACCTATGAGTCCTGAGCCCCTTTCTAGCCGGAGGACTGACGTCTGTTTCAGGCAGCAGACACACAGAAGTGTCCCAAGTTCGAGAGGGTAAACAGAATATGAGTAAAACCCGTATGCAAGTATGCACATTCTTCATGCCTTATAGGCCCAGGGCAAAATTGCTGAAGCCAGGCCAGGAAGACTTAGGAGTGTCGGGTTCCCAACGTGTACTCTGAGGGTTTGTTCACACATTGGCAGGCTCTCGAGAGCAATCGTGACCCGACAGTGGGTGCAGGTGGAATGAAGGCCCAAAATGGTAAGTATTGGAAAATCACGGACGTACCCCTGGTTCACGGAGCAACGTTCACACACATCAAGGAAAATACGGTAAGTACGTAACACAGGCTCCACTGGGAACACAGTTATACTTTGCTGTGGCCTCACTTGCTCCTCACAATGATGACAAGTTCAGGCTACATCCTGAATTCCAGTTCAGCCGCTACTGGAGCTCAGGAATAGCTGGAAAACAGCAAGGGAAAGAAGACCAGGCACGGGCACTGTGGGAACCGGGAGATGGCCTGGCGGTTAGAGCTTTTTGTTGGGAAGCCAAAGGAACCCGGTTTGAATCCCCGGGATGCATGCGAGCCCGATGCACAAGGGGGCGCTCATGTGCGGTAGGGCACCCGGTGTGCCAGTCCATCTACCTCTCCCTTTCTCCTCCCTAACTCTGTCTGTTTCTCTGTCACATTTGAAGAAGTAAAATACTTTCTTTTCCTTGTGGGGGCGGGGGGACGTCAATGTGCTCAACACAGGTTACTGAAGAGTGACGGCCTCCTTGCCCAGCACCTGTCATGTGTACCTGGGAATTTTATTCTGATTCAAATCCTATTGCAAACACGTCCAGAAGGAATTGTAGAACCTATGTGAGTGGCGTTCCACCCCGAAGCAAGACTCCTGCCGCCTGTGTCATTGGGTGGAAGCAAAGCACCGCTCCTTAGAAGTCCTGGAGTTGTTAGCCTCTCTCTCAAGAAAGCTGGACCAGCATCCCTGCACGGTTTAGAAAAGGGGACACCTCATCATCACCAGGGACAGGGGAAAGTGGGCAGTCCACGCGAGTGGACTCAGGCGTTTTTGACGATTTTCAAATGTCCGAATGTTTGATGTGTGAGGCAGCCTCACCTGGTCTGTCAGCTGGCCCGGCACTCGTGGAGGCCCTCCTCCTTCAGCCAATTAAAGGATACTTTCTGGAGCTCTCTTATTCCCAGAGAAACACACCCTCTGGGCCCTGCTCCCTCACATTTCAAACATCCCCATTCCAGTAGGCTCAACACTTGTACGTGAGGGGGTGAACCCGAAGAAATTGCTCAATGTGAGCAACAGCGACTCGGGCAGGCATATGGCCGTGCCTCAGCCGCCTTTGTGGATGGGATAAAACTGACCCATTTTCTGAAGACAGCCGATTCCCTGACCTTGGCTGAGAGCCTTGCTCTCATCCTAGGTCAGGGAATCAGAAGGTTTTTGGACCGACAGAACGCCATGACCATGCAGGGAATCTCTGTGCGCTAGGAAAGGAGGCCCCTGACACACACGTGACTTAAGTGGTCACATGCGCATGCGACATGCAGAGCTTACAGGTGAAGTGAGACACTACCTATGAGTCCTGAGCCCCTTTCTAGCCGGAGGACTGACGTCTGTTTCAGGCAGCAGACACACAGAAGTGTCCCAAGTTCGAGAGGGCAAACAGAATATGAGTAAAACCCGTATGCAAGTATGCACATTCTTCATGCCTTATAGGCCCAGGGCAAAATTGCTGAAGCCAGGCCAGGAAGACTTAGGAGTGTCGGGTTCCCAACGTGTACTCTGAGGGTTTGTTCATGCATTCGCAGGCTCTCGAGAGCCATCGTGACCCGACAGTGGGTGCAGGTGGAACGAAGGACCAAAACGGGAAGTATAGGAAAATCACGGACGTGCCCCTGGTTCACTGAGCAACGTTCACACACATCAAGGAAAATACGGTAAGTACGTAACACAGGCTCCGCTGGGAACACAGATATACTTTGCTGTGGCCTCACTTGCTCCTCACAATAATGACAAGTTCAGGCTACGTCCTGAATTCCACTTCAGCCGCTACTGGAGCTCAGAATAGCTGGAAAACAGCAAGGGAAAGAAGACCAGGCACGGGCACTGTGGGAACCGGGAGATGGCCTGGCAGTTAGAGCTTTTTGCTGGGAAGCCAAAGGAACCTGGTTCGAATCCCCGGGACGCATGCGAACCCGATGCACAATGGGGCGCTCATGTGCGGTTGGGCACCCAGTGTGCCCGTTCCCTCTATCTCTCCGTTTCTCCTCCCTATCTCTGTTTGTTTCTCTCTCACATTTAAAGAAGTAAAATACTTTCTTTTCCTTGTGGGGGCGGGGGGACGTCAATGTGCTCAACACAGGTTACTGAAGAGTGACGGCCTCCTTGCCCAGCACCTGTCATGTGTACCTGGGAATTTTATTCTGATGCAAATCCTATTCCAAACACGTCCAGAAGGAATTGAAGAACCTATGTGAGTGGCGTTCCACCCAGAACCAAGACTCCTGCCGCCTGTGACATTGGGAGGAAGCAAAGCACCGCTCGTCAGAAGTCCTGGAGTTGTCAGCCACTCTCTCAAGAAAGCTGGACCTGCATCCCTGCACGGTTTAGAAAAGAGGACACCTCATCATCGCCAGGGACAGGGGAAAGTGGGCACTCCACCCGAGTGGACTCAGGCGTTCTCGACGATTTTCAAGTGTCCGAATGTTTGATGTGTGAGGCAGCCTCACCTGGTCTGTCACCTGGCCCGGCACTCGTGGAGGCCCTCCTACTTCAGACAATTAAAGAATACTTTCTGGAGCTCTCTTATTCCCAGAGAAACACACGCTGTGGGCCCTGCTCCCTCACATTTCAGACATCCCCATTCCAGTAGGCTCAACACTTGTACGTGAGGGGGTGAACCCGAAAAAATTGCTCAATGTGAGCAACAGCGACTCAGGCAGGCATATGGCCGTGCCTCAGCCGCCTTTGTGGATGGGATAAAACTGACCCATTTTCTGAAGACAGCCGATTCCCTGACCTAGGCTGAGAGCCTTGCTCTCAGCCTAGTTCAGGGAATCGGGAGCTTTTCGGACCGACAGAACGCCACGACCATGCAGGGAATCTCTGTGCGCTAGGGAACGGAGGCCCCTGACACACTCGTGACTTAAGTGGTCACATGCGCATGCGACATGCAGAGCTTACAGGTGAAGTGAGACACTACCTATGAGTCCTGAGCCCCTTTCTAGCCGCAGGACTGACGTCTGTTTGAGGCAGCAGACACATAGAAGTGTCCCAAGTTCGAGAGGGCAAACAGAATATGAGTAAAACCCGTATGCAACTATGCACATTCTGCATGCCTTATAGGCCCAGGGCAAAATTGCTGAAGCCAGGCCAGGAAGACTTAGGAGTGTCGGGTTCCCAACGTGTACTCTGAGGGTTTGTTCACGCATTCGCAGGCTCTCGAGAGCCATCGTGACCCGACAGTGGGTGCAGGTGGAACGAAGGACCAAAACGGGAAGTATTGGAAAATCACGGACGTGCCCCTGGTTCACTGAGCAACGTTCACACACATCAAGGAAAATACGGTAAGTACGTAACACAGGCTCCACTGGGAACACAGTTATACTTTGCTGTGGCCTCACTTGCTCCTCACAATGATGACAAGTTCAGGCTACGTCCTGAATTCCAGTTCAGCCGCTACTGGAGCTCAGGAATAGCTGGAAAACAACATGGGAAAGAAGACCAGGCATGGGCACTGTGGGAACCGTGAGATTGCCTGGCGGTTAGAGCTTTTTGCTGGGAAGCCAAAGGAACCCGGTTCGAATCCCCGGGACGCATGCGAGCCCGATGCACAAGGGGGCGCTCATGTGCGGTAAGGCACCCGGTGTGCCAGTTCCCTCAATCTCTCCCTTTCTCCTCCCTATCTCTGTCTGTTTCTCTCTCACATTTAAAGAAGTAAAATACTTTCTTTTCCTTGTGCGGGTGGGGGGACGTCAATGTGCTCAACACAGGTTACTGAAGAGTGACGGCCTCCTTGCCCAGCACCTGTCATGTGTACCTGGGAATTTTATTCTGATTCAAATCCTATTCGAAACACGTCCAGAAGGAATTGAAGAACCTATGTGAGTGGCGTTCCACCCAGAAGCAAGACTCCTGCCGCCTGTGTCATTGGGTGGAAGCAAAGCACCGGTCCTTAGAAGTCCTGGAGTTGTCAGCCTCTCTCTCAAGAAAGCTGGACCAGCATCCCTGCACGGTTTAGAAAAGGGGACACCTCATCATCACCAGAGACAGGGGAAAGTGGGCAGTCCACGCGAGTGGACTCAGGCGTTCTCGACGATTTTCAAATGTCCGAATGTTTGATGTGTGAGGCAGCCTCACCTGGTCTGTCAGCTGGCCCGGTACTCGTGGAGCCCCTCCTCCTTCAGCCAATTAAGGGATACTTTCTGGAGCTCTCTTATTCCCTGAGAAACACTCCCTCCGGGCCCTGCTCCCTCACATTTCAGACATCCCCATTCCAGTAGGCTCAACACTTGTACGTGAGGGGGTGAACCCGAAAAAATTGCTCAATTTGAGCAACAGCGACTCGGGCAGGCCTATGGCCGTGCCTCAGCCGCCTTTGTGGATGGGATAAAACTGACCCATTTTCTGAAGACAGCCGATTCCCTAACCTAGGCTCTCATGTGCGGTGGGGCACCCGGTGTGCCAGTTCCTCTATCTCTCCCTTTCTCCTCCCTATCTCTGTCTATAAGGCATGAAGGATGTGCATACTTGCATACGGGTTTTACTCATATTCTGTTTGCCCTCTCGAACTTGGGACACTTCTGTGTGTCTGCTGCCTTAAACAGACGTCAGTCCTCCCTCCAGAAAAGGGCACAGGACTCACAGGTACTGTCTGACTTCCCCCGTAAGCTCTGAATGTCCCATGCACGTGTCGCCACTTCTGTCACGTGTGTATCAGGGGCTTCCTTTCCCTAGCGCACAGAGATTCCCTGCATGGTCGTGGACTTTCTCTGTCCAAAAAGCCCCCGATTCCCTACCGTAGGAATCCCAGGGAATCAGCTCTCTTCAGAAAATGGGTCATTTTTATGCCATCCACAAAGGCATCTGAGCCACCGCCAAATGCTTGCCCGAGTAGTGCTTGTTCAAATTGAGCAATTTCATCGGGTCTTCCTGGCCTGGCTTCAGCAGTTTTGCCCAGGGCCTATAAGTCATGAAGAATGTGCATACTTGCATATGGGTTTTACTCATATTTTGCTTGCCCTCTCGAACTTGGGACACTTTTGTGCATCTGCTGCCTCAAGCAGACATCAGTCCTCCAGCTAGAAAGGGCTGAGGAATCATAGGTAGTGTCTCACTTCACCTGTAATCTCTGCATGTCCCATGCACATGTGACCACTTAAGTCACGTGTGTGTCAGGGGCCTCCTTTGCCTAGCGCACAGAGATTCCCTGCATGGTCGTGGACTTCTCTCTGTCCAAAAAGCTCCCAATTCCCTACTCTAGGGTGAGAGCAAAGCTATCACCCTAGGTTAGGGAATCGGCTGTCTTCAGAAAATGGGTCAGTTTTATCCCATCCACAATGGCGGCTGAGGCACGGCCATATGCCTGCCCGATTCGTTCTTGTTCAAATTGACCAATTTTTTGGGGTTGACCCGCTCACTTACAAGTGTTGAGCCTACTGCAATGGGGATGTCTGAAACGTGAGGGAGCAGGGGCCAGAGGGTGTGTTTCTCTGCGAATAAGAGAGCTCCAGAATGTATCCTTTAATTGCCTGAAGGAGGAGGGCCTCTAGGAGAGCCGGGTCAGCTGACAGACCAGGAGAGTCGGCCTCACACATCAACCATTCACACATTTGAAAATCCTCAAGAAGGCCTGAGTCCACTTGCGTGGACTGCCCACTTTCCCCTGTCCCTGGTGTTGATGAGGTGTCCTCTTTTCCGAAACGCGCAGGGATGCTGGTCCAGGTTTCTCGAGAGAGAGGCTGACAACTCCAGGACTTCTAAGGACCTGTGCTTTGCTTCCACCCAATGAGAGAGGCAGCAGGACTCTTGCGTCTGGGGGAAACGCCACTCACATAGGTTCTTCAATTTCTTCTGGACGTGTTTGGAATAGGAATTGAATCCGAATAAAATTCCTAGGTACACATGACAGGTACTGGCCAAGGAGGCCCTCACTCTTCAGAAACCTGTGTTGAGCAGATTAGCGTCCCCCCGCCCCCACAAGGAAAAGAAAGTACTTTACTTATTTAAATGTGACAGAGAAACAGACAGAGATAGGGAAGCGAAAGGGAGGGATAGAGGGAACTGGCACTCCAGGTGCCCTACCGCACATGAGCGCGCCTTGTGCATCGGGCTCTCATGCATCCCGGGGATTCGAACCGGGGTCCTTTGACTTCACAGCAAAAAGCTGTAACCGCCTGGCTATCTCCCGGTTGCAACAGTGCCCGTGCCAGGTCTTCTTTCCTTTGCTTTTTCCAGCTATTCCTGAGCTCTAGTAGCAGCTGAACTGGAATTCAGGACCTAGCCTGAATTTGTCATGATTGTGAATAGCAAGTGAGGCCACAAAAAAGTCTAAGTGTATTCCCAGTGGACCGTGTGTTACGTCCTTACCGTATTTTCCTTGATGTGTGTGAACGTTAACTCAGTGAATCAGGGGCACGTCCGTGATTTTCCAATAAGAGA
Organism: Dipus sagitta; assembly: GCA_036346955.1. Lineage (NCBI taxonomy): Eukaryota > Metazoa > Chordata > Mammalia > Rodentia > Dipodidae > Dipus > Dipus sagitta. The sequence continues at coordinate 104,595,172 of CM070776.1, forward strand.
GCTCCAGAAAGTATCCTTTAATTGGCTGAAGAAGGAGGGCTTCCATGCGTGCCGGTCCAGGTGACAGCCCAGGAGAGGCTGCCTGACACATCAAACATTCAGACATTTGAAAATCGTCGAGAGCAACTGAGTCCACTTGCGTGGGCTGCCCACTTATCCCTGTCCCTGGTGATGATGAGGTGTAACTTTTTCTGAAACATGCAGGCATGCTAGTCCAGGTTTCTTGAGAGGGAAGCTGACAACTCCAGGACATCTAAGGAGCGGTGCTTTGCTTCCACCCAATGAGAAAGGCGGCAGGACTCTTGTTTCTGGGTGGAACTCCACTCACATAGGTTCTTCAATTCCTTCTGGATGGGTTTTGAATAGGAATTGAATCAGAATAAAATTCCTAGGTACATATGACAGGTGCTGGCCAAGAAGGACCTCAGTCTTCAGAAACCTGTGTTGAGCACATTATCCCCCCCCGGCCCCACAAGGAAAAGAATCTATTTCACTTATTTGAATGTGAGAGAGAAACCGACAGTGATAGGGAAGAGAAAGGGAGAGATAGAGGGAACTGGCACAACAGGTGCCCTACCGCACATGAGCGCCCCCTTGTGCATCGGGCTCGCATGCGTCCCGGGGATTCGAACCAGGTACCTTTGGCTTCACAGCAAAAAGCTCTAAGCCCAAGGCCAACTCACGGTTCCCACAGTGCCCGTGCCTGATCCTCTTTCTCTTGCTTTTCCCAGGTATTCCTGAGCTCCAGTAGCAGCTGAACTGGAATTCAGGACGTAGCCTGAAATTGTCATGATTGTGAGGAGCAAGTGAGGCCACAGCAAAGTCTAAGTGTGTTCCCAGTGGACCACGTGCTACGTACTTACCGTATTTTCCTTGATGTGTGTGAATGTACTCAGTGAACCAGGGGCTCATCCGTGATTTTCCAATACTTATCCTTCTGGTACTTCATTCCACCTGCACCCACTGTCGGGTCACGATGGCTCTCGAGAGCCTGCGAATGCGTGAACAAACCCTCAGAGTACACGTTGGGAACCCGACACTCCTAAGTCTTCCTGGCCTGGCTTCAGCAATTTTGCCCTGGGCCTATAAGGCATGAAGAATGTGCATACTTGCATACGGGTTTTACTCATATTCTGTTTGCCCTCTCGAACTTGGGACACTTCTGTGTGTCTGCTGCCTCAAACAGACGTCAGTCCTCCGGCTAGAAAGGGGCTCAGGACTCATAGGTAGTGTCTCACTTCACCTGTAAGCTCTGCATGTCACATGCGCATGTGACCACTTAAGTCACGTGTGTGTCAGGGCCCTCCTTTCCCTAGCGCACAGAGATTCCCTGCATGGTCGTGGCATTCTGTCGGTCCGAAAAGCTCCCGATTCCCTGACCTAGGCTGAGAGCAAGGCTCTCAGCCTAGGTCAGGGAATCGGCTGTCTTCAGAAAATGGGTCAGTTTTATCCCATCCACAAAGGCGGCTGAGGCACGGCCATATGCCTGCCCGAGTCGCTTTTGCTCAAATTGAGCAATTTTTTCTGGTTTACCCCCCTCACGTACAAGTGTTGAGCCTACTGGAATGGGGATGTCTGAAATGTGAGGGAGCAGGGCCCGGAGGGTGTGTTTCTCTGGGAATAAGAGAGCTCCAGAAAGTATCCTTTAATTGGCTGAAGGAGGAGGGCCTCCACGAGCGCCGGGCCAGCTGACAGACCAGGTGAGGCTGCCTCACACATCAAACATTCGGACATTTGAAAATCGTCGAGAACGCCTGAGTCCACTCGCGTGGACTGCCCACTTTCCCCTGTCCCTGGTGATGATGAGGTGTCCCCTTTTCTAAACCGTGCAGGGATGCTGGTCCAGCTTTCTTGAGAGAGAGGCTGACAACTCCAGGACTTCTAAGGAGCGGTGCTTTGCTTCCACCCAATGAGAAAGGCGGCAGGACTCTTGTTTCTGGGTGGAACTGCACTCACATAGGTTCTTCAATTCCTTCTGGATGGGTTTTGAATAGGAATTGAATCAGAATAAAATTCCTAGGTGCACATGACAGGTACTGGCCAAGGAGGCCCTCAGTCTTCAGAAACCTGTGTTGAGCACATTAGCGTCCCCCCGCCCCCACAAGGAAAAGAAAGTACTTTACTTATTTAAATGTGAGAGAGAAACAGACAAAGATAGGGAAGCGAAAGGAAGGGATGGAGGGAAGTGGCACAGCAGGTGCCCTACCCCACATGAGCGCGCTTTGTGTATCGGGCTCTCATGCATCCTGGGGATTCGAACCGGGGACCTTTGGCTTCACAGCAAAAAGCTCTAACTGCCTGGCCATCTCCCGGTTGCAACAGTGCCCGTGCCTGGTTTTCTTTCCCTTGCTTTTTCCAGCTATTCCTGAGCTCTAGTAGTGGCTGAACTGGAATTCAGGACCTAGCCTGAATTTGTCATGATTGTGAATAGCAAGTGAGGCCACAACAAAATCTAAGTGTATTCCCATTGGACCGTGTGTTACGTCCTTACCGTATTTTCCTTAATGTGTGTGAACGTTAACTCAGTGAATCAGGGGCACGTCCGTGATTTTCCAATATGAGAGCTCCAGAAAGTATCCTTTAATTGGCTGAAGGAGGAGGGCCTCCACGAGTGCCGGGCCAGCTGACAGACCAGGAGAGGCTGCCTGACACATCAAACATTCAGACATTTGAAAATCGTCGAGACCGCCTGAGTCCACTTGCGTGGACTACCCACTTACCCCTGTCCCTGGTGATGATGAGGTGTCCCCTTTTCTGAAACATGCCGGCATGCTAGTCCAGGTTTCTTGAGAGGGAAGCTGACAACTCCAGGACTTCTATGGATCGGTGCTTGGCTTCCACCCAATGAGAGAGGCAGCAGGACTCTTGTTTCTGGGTGGAACTCCACTCATATAGGTTCTTCAATTCCTTCTGGACGGGTTTTGAATAGGAATTGAATCCGAATAAAATTCCTAGGTACACATGACATGTGCTGGCCAAGGAGGCCCTCAGTCTTCAGAAACCAGTATTGAGCACATTAACGCCCCCCCGCCCCCACAAGGAAAAGAATCTATTTTACTTATTTGAATGTGAGAGAGAAACCGACAGTGATAGGGAAGAGAAAGGGAGAGATAGAGGGAACTGGCACAACAGGTGCCCTACCGCACATGAGCGCCCCCTTGTACATCGGGCTCGCATGCGTCCCGGGAATTTGAACCGGGTTCCTTTGGCTTCACAGCAAAAAGCTCTAAGCCCAAGGCCAACTCCCGGTTCCCACAGTGCCTGTGCCTGGTCTTCTTTCCCTTGCTTTTTCCAGGTATTCCTGAGCTCTAGTAGCGGCTGAACTGGAATTCAGGATGTAGCCTGAAATTGTCATGATTGTGAGGAGCTAGTGAGGCCACAGCAAAGTCTAAGTTTGTTCCCAGTGGACCGTGTGTTACGTACTTACCGTATTTTCCTTGATGTGTGTGAATGTTACTCAGTGAACCAGTGGCTCGTCTGTAATTTTCCAATACTTACCCTTCTGGTTCTTCATTCCACCTGCACCCACTGTCGGGTCACGATGGCTCTGGAGACAGTGCGTATGCATACGCAAACCCTCAGAGTACTCGTTTGGAACTCGACACTCCTAAGTCTTCCTGGCCTGGCTTCACCAATTTTGTCCTGGGCCTATAAGGCATACAGAATGTCCATACTTGCATACGGGTTTTACTCATATTCTGTTTGCCCTCTCGAACTTGGTACACTTCTGTGTGGCTGCTGCCTTAAACAGACGTCAGTCCTCTGTCTAGAAAGGGGCTCAGGACTCACAGGTAGTGTCTCACTTCCACTGTGACCTCTGAATGTCCCATGCGCATGTGAGCACTTATGTCATGTGTGTGTCAGGGGCTTCCTTTCCCTAGCACACAGAGAATCCCTGCATGGTCGTGGCATTCTCTCAGTCCATAAACTCCCGATTCCCTAACCTAGGGTTAGAGTGAATCTATCACTCTAGGTTAGGGAAACAGCTGTCTTCAGAAAATGGGTCAGTTTTATCCCACCCACAAAGGCGGCTGAGCCACAGCTATGTCCCTGCCCGAGTCATTCTTGTTCAAATTGAGGAATTTCCTCGGGTTCACCCCCTCACTTACAAGTGTTGAGCCCACTGGAATGGGGATGTCTGAAATGTGAGGGACCCGGGCACAGAGGGTCTGTTTCTCTGGGAATAAGAGAGCTCCAGAAAGTATCCTTTAATTGGCTGAAGGAGGAGGGCCTCCACGAGTGCCGGGCCAGCTGACAGACCGGGAGAGGCTGCCTCACACATCAAACATTCAGACATTTGAAAATCGTCGAGACCGCCTGAGTCCACTTGCGTGGACTGCCCACTTACCCCTGTCCCTGGTGATGATGAGGCGTCCCCTTTTCTGAAACATGCAGGCATGCTAGTCCAGGTTTCTTGAGAGGGAAGCTGACAACTGCAGGACTTCTATGGAGCGGTGCTTGGCTTCCACCCAATGAGAGAGGCGGCAGGACTCTTGTTTCTGGGTAGAACTCCACTCATATAGGTTCTTCAATTCCTTCTGGATGGGTTTTGAATAGGAATTGAATCAGAATAAAATTCCTAGGTACACATGACATGTGCTGGCCAAGGAGGCCCTCAGTCTTCAGAAACCTGTATTGAGCACATTAACGCCCCCCCGCCCCCACAAGGAAAAGAATCTATTTTACTTATTTGAATGTGAGAAAAAACCGACAGTGATAGGGAAGAGAAAGGGAGAGATAGAGGGAACTGGCACTCCAGGTGCCCTACCGCACATGAGCGCCCCCTTGTTCATCGGGCTCGCATGCGTCCCGGGGATTCGAACCGGGTTCCTTTGGCTTCACAGCAAAAAGCTCTAAGCCCAAGGCCAACTCACGGTTCCCACAGTGCCTGTGCCTGATCCTCTTTCCCTTGCTTTTTCCAGCTATTCCTGTGCTCTAGTAGCGGCTGAACTGGAATTCAGGACGTAGCCTGAAATTGTCATGATTGTGAGGAGCTAGTGAGGCCACAGCAAAGTATAACTGTGTTCCCAGTGGACCGCGTGTTACGTACTTACCATATTTTCCTTGATGTGTGTGAATGTTACTCAGTGAACCAGGGGCTCGTCCGTGATTTTCCAATACTTACCCTTCTGGTCCTTCGTTCCACCTGCACCCACTGTCGGGTCACGATCGCTCTCGAGACCCTGCGAATGCGTACGCAAACCCTCAGAGTACACGTTTGGAACTCGACACTCCTACGTCTTCCTGGCCTGGCTTCACCAATTTTGTCCTGGGCCTATAAGGCATACAGAATGTCCATACTTGCATATGGGTTTCACTCATATTTTGCTTGCCCTCTCGAACTTGGGACACTTCTGTGTGTCTGCTGCCTCAGACGTCAGTCCTCCATCTAGAAAGGGGCTCAGGACTCACAGGTAGTGTCTCACTTCCACTGTGACCTCTGAATGTCCCATGCGCATGTGAGCACTTATGTCATGTGTTTGTCAGGGGCTTCTTTTCCCTAGCACACAGAGATTCCCTGCATGGTCGTGGCATTCTCTCGGTCCAAAAACTCCCGATTCCCTAACCTAGGGTTAGAGCGAAGCTATCACCCTAGGTTAGGGAATCAGCTGTCTTCAGAAAATGGGTCAGTTTTACTCCACCCACAAAGGCGGCCGAGCCATGGCTATGTCCCTGCCCGAGTTATTCTTGTTCAAATTGAGGAATTTCCTCGGGTTCACCCCCTCACTTACAAGTGTTGAGCCCACTGGAATGGGGATGTCTGAAATGTGAGGAACGCAGGCACAGAGGGTCTGTTTCTCTGGGAATAAGAGAGCTCCAGAAGCTCTAACCGCCATGCCATCTCCCGGTTCCCACAGTGCCCGTGCCTGGTCTTCTTTCCCTTGCTTTTTCCAGCAGGGATGCTGGTCCAGGTTTCTCGAGAGAGAGGCTGACAACTTCAGGACTTCTAAGGAGCGGTGCTTTGCTTCCACCCAATGACAGAGGCAGCAGGACTCTTGCTTCTGGGTGGAACACCACTCACATAGGTTCTTCAATTCCTTCCTGACGTGTTTTGAATAGGAATTGAATCAGAATAAAATCCTAGGTACACATGACACGTGCTGGGCAAAATGGCCCTCAGTCTTCAGTAATATTTGTTGAGCACATTGACGTCGACCCGCCCAAACAAGTAAAAACCTCTAACTCCCAGGCCATCTCCCGGTTCCAACAGGGCCCGTGCCTTGTCTTCTTTCCCTTGCTTTTTGCAGGTATTCATGAGCTCTAGTAGTGGCTGAACTGGAATTCAGGATGTAGCCTGAATTTGTCATGATTGTGAGGAGCAAGTGAGGCCACAACAAAGTCTAACTGTGTTCCCAGGGGACCGTGTGTTACGTACTTACCCTATTTTCCTTGGTGCATGTGAACATTACTTAGTGATCGAGGGGCACGTCCGTGATTTTCCAATACTTACCCTTCTGGTCCTTCATTCCACCTGCACCCACTGTCGGGTCAGGATGGTTCTCCAGAGACTGCGCATGCATACACAAACCCTCTGAGTACACGTTTGGAAACCCACACTCCTAAATCTTCGTGGCCTGGCTTCAGCAATTTTTCCCTGGGCCTAAAAGGCATGAAGAATGTCCATACTTGCATATGGGTTTTACTCATATTTTGTTTGCCCTCTCGTACTTGGGACACATCTGTGTGTCTGCTTCCTCAATCAGACGTCAGTCCTCTGGCTAGAAAGGGGCTCAGGACTCATAGGTAGTGTTTCTCTTCAACTCTCAGCTCTGCATATCCGATGCGTATTTGAAAACTTAAGTCACGTGTGTGTCAGGGGCCTCCTTTCCCTATCACACAGAGATTCCCTTCACCGTCATGGCATTCTCTCGGTCCGAATATCTCCAGATTCCCTAACCTATGGTGAGAGCAGAGCTATCACCCTCGTTTAGGGAATTGCCACCCTTCAGAAAATGGGTCAGTTTTATCCCATCCACAAAGACGGCTGATTCACGGCCATATGCCTGGCTGAGTCGTTCTTTTTCAAATTGAGCAGTTTTTTCGCGTTCACTGCCTTACTTACAAGTGTGGAGCCTACTGGAATGGGGATGTCTGCAATGTGAGGGAGCAGGGCCCAGAGGGTGTGTTTCTCTGGGAATAAGAGAGCTCCAGAAAGTATCCTTTAATTGGCTGAAGGAGGAGGGCTCCACGAGTGCCGGGCCAGCTGACAGACCAGGAGGGGCTGCCTCACACATCAAACATTCAGACATTTGAAAATCATCGAGAATGCCTGAGTCCACTTGCGTGGACTGCCCACATACCCCTGTCCCTGGTGATGATGAGGTGTCCCCTTTTACTTTTTTTCCCTTTTTTAACATTTTTTCTCAATTTTTATTAATATTTTCCATGCTTATAAAAAATATGCCATGGTTGTACCCCCCCACTTTTCCCTTTGAAATTCTATTCTCCATCATATCCCCTCCCCATCTCAATCTTTGTACTTACATATACAAAATACCAACCTAATTAAAGCCCTCCTCCCTTTCTTTCTCTTCCCATTCTATCTCCTTTTTTAACTTACTGGCCTCTGGTACTGAGTTTTTTCCTTCTGGCACTGAAGCCCAATCATCTGTAGCTAAGATCCACATATGTGGGAGAACATGTAGCACTTGGCTTTCTGGGCCTGGGTTACCTCACTTAGTATAATTATTTCCGTATCCATCCACTTGTCTGCAAATTTCATAACTTCATTTTTCTTTACCGCTGAGTAAAACTCCATTGTGTAAATGTGCCATATCTTCATTATCCACTCATCAGTTGAGGGACATCTAGGCTGGTTCCATTTCCCAGCTATTATAAATTCAGCAGCAATAAACATGGTTGAGCACGTACTTTTAATGAAATGAGATGAGTCCTTAAGATATATGCCTAGGAGTGCTAGAGCTGGGTCGTATGGTAGATCAATCTTTAGCTGTTTTAGGAACCTCCACACTGATTTCCACAATGGCTGGACCAGATTGCATTCCCACCAACAGTGTAGAAGGGTTCCTCTTTTTCCACATCCCCGCCAACATTTATGATCATTTGTTTTCATGATGGTAGCCAATCTGACAGGAGTGAGATGGAATCTCAATGTAGTTTTAATCTGCATTTCCCTGATGACTAGTGATGTAGAACATTTTTTATATGCTTATATGCCATTCGTATTTCTTCCTTTGAGAATTCTCTATTTAGCTCCATAGCCCATTTTTTGATTGGCTTGTTTGATTCCTTATTATTTAACTTCTTGAGTTCTTTGTATATCCTAGATATTAATACTCTATCATATATATAGCTGGCGAAGATTTTTTCCCATTCTGTAGGTTGCCTCTTTGCTTTCTTCACCGTGTCCTTTGCAGTGCAAAATCTTTGTATTTTCATGAGGTCCCAGTGGTTAATCTGTGGTTTTATTGCCTGAGCATTTGGGATTGTATTCAGAAAGTCTTTGCCAAGACCAATATGTTGAAGGGTTTCCCCTACTTTTTCCTCTCGCAGTTTCAGAGTTTCAGGTCTGATGTTAAGGTCTTTAATCCATTTGGACTTAATTCTTGTGCATGGAGAGAGAGAAGAATCTATTTTCATCCTTCTACAGATATATATCCAGTTTTCCCAACACCATTTGCTGAAGAAGCTGTCTTTTCTCCAATGAGTATTTTTGGCATTTTTATCGAATATCAGGTGGCTATAGCTACCTGGAGTTATATTTGGGTCCTCTATTCTGTTCCATTGATCTACAAGTCTGCTTTTGTGCCAGTACCATGCTGTGTTTGTTACTATGGCTCTGTAGTATAGGTTAAAATCAGGTATGGTGATACCACCAACCTTATTTTTGTTGCTCAGTATTATTTTAGATATTCTAGGCTTTTTGTGATTCCAAATGAATTTTTGGATTGTTTTTTCTATTTCCATGAAGAAATCCTTTGGAATTTTGATGGGGATTGCATTAAATGTGTAGATTGCTTTTGGTAAGATTGCCATTTTCACAATATTGATTCTTCCAATCCAGGAACAAGGGATGTTTTTCCAATTCCTAGTTTCTTCTGCAATTTCTCGCTTGAGTGTTTTAAAGTTCTCATTGTAGAGATTCTTTACTTCCTTGGTTAGGTTTATTCCAAGGTACTTTATTTTTTTTGATGCAATTGTGAATGGGAGTAATTCTCTGATTTCATCCTCTGTGTGTTTGTTGTTAGCATATATGAAGGCTACTGATTTCTGTGTATTTATTTTGTATCCTGCTACATGGCTATAGGTTTTTATCAGCTCTAACAGTTTGCTAGTAGAGTCTTTAAGGTCCTTTATATATAGAATCATGTCATCTGCAAATAATGATAACTTGACCTCTTCCTTTCCAATTTGTATCCCTTTTATGCATGTCTCTTGCCTTATTGCTATGGCTAAGACTTCCAGAACTATATTAAATAAAAGTGGGGACAGTGGACACCCTTGTCTTGTTCCTGATTTTAGTGGAAAAGCTTCCAGTTTTTCCCCATTTAGTAATATGTTGGCTGTAGGCTTATCATAAATAGCCTTTATTATATTGAGATATGTTCCTTCTATTCCCAGTCTCTGTAGGACTTTTATCATGAAGGGATGTTGGATTTTGTCGAATGCTTTCTCTGCGTCTAATGAGATGATCATGTGATTTTTGTCCTTCAACCCATTTATATAATGTATAACATTTATAGATTTGTGTATGTTGAACCATCCCTGCATCTCTGGGATAAAACCTACTTGGTCAGAGTGAATGATCTTTCTGATATATTCTTGTATTCTGTTTGCCAATATTTTGTTGAGAATTTTTGCATCTATGTTCATGACGGAGATTGGTCTGTAATTTTGTTTTTTTGTTCTATCTTTGCCTGGTTTTGGTATCGGGGTGATGCTGGCTTCATAGAAGGAGTTTGGTAGAATTCCTTCTTTTTCTATTTCATGGAAAAGCTTAAGAAGCAATGGTGTTAGCTCTTCCCTGAAGGTCTGGTAAAATTCAGCAGTGAATCCATCTGGACCTGGGCTTTTTTTAGTTGGGAGATTTCTGATAACTGTTAGGATCTCCATGCTTGTTATAGGTCTATTTAAGTGATTAATCTCATCTTGATTTAATTTAGGTAGGTCATATAAATCAAGGAAATCATTTCTTTCAGATTTTCATACTTTGTGGAGTATATGCTTTTATAATATATCCCTAGGATTTTTTGAATTTCTCTGGCATCTGTTGTGATGTTACCTTTTTCATCTCTAATTTCATTAATTTGTGTCTCTTCTCTCTTTCTTTTGGTCAGATTTGCTAAGGGTTTATCAATCTTGTTTATCCTTTCAAAGAACCAGCTCTTTGTTTCATTAATTCTTTGGATTGTTTTTTAGGTTTCTATTTCCTTAATTTCTGCCCTAATCTTTATTATTTCTTCCCGTCTACTGATTTTTGGTTTGCCTTGTTCTTCTTTTTCCAAGGCTTTAAGGTGAAGCATTAGGTCATTTACTTGCGACCTTTCTAGTTTCTTAATGTAGGCACTTAAAGCTATAAATTTACCTCTTAGAACTGCCTTCATTTTATCCCAGAGATTTTGGTATGTTGTGTTCTCAATATTGTTTGACTCTATAAATTTTTTGATTTCCTTCTTGATTTCTTCATTGACCCATTCATCATTCAGTAGTGTATTGTTTAGTTTCCAAGATTTTGTGTATGCTCTATATCCTTTCTTGCTATTGATTTGTCGTTTGATTCCATTGTGGTCAGAGAGAATACAAGGAATTATTTCAATTTTCCTGAATTTGTTAAGATTTGCTTTGTGTCCTAATATATGGTCTATTTTAGAGAATGATCCATGTGCTGCTGAAAAGAATGTATATTCTGCAGCATTTGGATGAAATGTCCTGTATATATCTGTTAGGTCCATTCCTTCTATGACCTCAATTATTCCAGATGCCTCTCTGTTTATTTTTTTCCGGGATGACCTGTCAATTGATGAGAGTGGGTTGTTAAAGTCACCCACTACCATTGTGTTTGGTGTTATCTGTGACCTTAGTTCTAACAGTGTTTGTTTGATGAATTTGGGAGCCCCCATGTTAGGTGCATATATGTTTAGGATTGTAATGTCCTCCTGTTGGAGTGTGCCCTTAATCAATATAAAGTGACCTTCCTTATCTTTCTTTTTTTTTTAAGATAAACCAAAATTTTATTGTCTCTGGATTTGTAAGGTTTATTTCTCCACAATTGCTTCAGTCCAATGTTGAAGTTCTAGTCACAAGGTGTGGGTTTTTGGAGCCTTAGTTTTTGGTTGTCCATTGTCAAACTTCACTTTGCACTTTGTGCACATAGCAGGCTGTGGTTCCACGTGGCTTTTTTTTTTTTTCCTTTATTAGTTAGTTTTGTATTTAGCAAATACAGTCAGTTTGGTACCACTATTAGGCTCATCCATGACCTACCCCCTCCCCTTGGCCCCTCCTTGTTGAGGTATATGGGTCATGCATTGTGGAGTTAGCCCACAGTTATGGGTAAGCTAAATGTCTCTGCATATCATGACCCAACATATGGCTCTGACATTCTTTCCGCCCCCTCTTCCGCAAAATTTCCCTGAGCCATGTTGGGTTCATTTTTGGTCTGCTTCAGTGATGAGGTGTTGAGGGCCTCTGAGGATCTGGCTCTCTGGTTTGGTAGGAGTTGATTTTTCTCTGTGCTGATCTCCTTCCCCCTTGTGCTGGTATCCGGTTCATCAGGAAAACAGCCCCCTTGCTTGTTTCTCCAATTTTTCTTAGTTTCAGCCGGGGCCCTTTTGAGGTATGATGGGGTGGCTCTCTCCTTAGGATCTACATCTATCTGAAAAAGAGAAGCAGATTCTCCAACAGAGAGTAAGTTAGCACCAGGACAAATGAGATAACCCTTATTTTTTTTATAGAGAGAATTTAATAGGTGTAGGCCCTCTTGTAGCCCACAATTGAGGGTAGCTTGATGTTGGAGAGCGGGATTATGTTTGGATATAGTTCTGACTTGTTTCCCAGCTCCAGCTATGGGTCCCATGCCAGTGAGGGGATCAGTTAGCCAAATTGAGAGCAGTTGGTTCCCCACCATGGCTGTGTGCCACCACTGCACTTGTGTGGGCATCACAACAGGTTATTTGCTGCTAAGTAGGTTAGACCATGCGTTGCTTTGACAGATATTGGTCATTTTCCCCCAGTCGCCCATGTAGTACCTTCTGGCACTAGAAGTGCGGACTGTCTTGGGACTGACTCTCCTCCAACTTCCAGCCATGCCATTCTAATTTGCATGTCAATCACATAAGGTGTCTTCAGCAGTAGGGTCTTACCACTAGCCTTTGATGGGTCATCAAGTACTCTGACAGAAATCTGTCTGTCTTTTAGGAAACCTTGTAGGTCTCTCTGATCAAAAGTTCATTGTGGATGATAGCCCCATGCTGGTTCTGGGAGTTACAGGTCAGTGCCCGCTAAGAAAATGAGGAAAAAGATAACTAATAAACAAGAGTTAGAGATAAGAGAGAGAGAGAGAGAGAGAGAGAGAGAGAGAGGGAGAGGGGAAGTGAGGGAGGGAAGATGTAGAAGATTAAGTTTAGTCTTGATCTTACCCTCTCCAGTGTCTTGTGGTTCAGGTGTTCCCTGTAAGTGCCTGGTGAAGGATCAGACATTTGGTCTGTCTTTTAGTAAGTAGAAGATTATGGTACCATTGCTGTTTGGGTCTAGATTTGTGTTTCCCACCCCTTTGATGCCCTCCCCTTCCTCCCTTCCCTCCCCTTCCATCCTAGTGTTTAGTCTAGGAGATGCTTGCTGGGTACGTAAGGTGTCTTGGGTAGATTCAGGTTAGGTGCTGTAGATGAGTGAGAGTATGTGGCGATTTTTTTTTCTGTGATTGGGTAAGTTCACTGAGAATGATCTGTTGTTCCAGGTTCAACCAGTTTTCCTCAAATTTCATTGTGTCATTTTTTCTTAATGCTGTACAGAATTCCATTGTGTAGATATACCACATCTTAGTTATCCATTCTTCTAGTGATGGACATCTGGGTTGATTCCAGCACTTAGCTATTACAAATTGAGCCACTATAAACATGGTTGAGCAAATATCTCTAGCCTGTGGTTTGAAGGTTTTAGGGTAGATGCCCAGTAAGGGAATAACTGAGTCTGTTGGTATCTCTATACTCAGCTTTTTCAGAAGTCTCCATATTCCTTTCCAAAGTGGTTGTACCATCCTACATTCCCACCAACAGTGGATGAGTGTTCCTACTTCTCCACATCCTCGCCAGCATTTATTTTTATTTGATTTTTTGATGTTTGCTATCCTTATTGGGGTAAGGTGGAATCTCATAGTTGTTTTAATTTGCATTTCTCTGATGATTAGGGATGATGAACATTTTCTGAAGTGTATGTTTGCCATTTCTATTTCTTCCTCTTTAAACTGCCTGTTCAGCTCTTTGCCCCATTTTGTGAGTGTGGTGTTTGACTTCTTACTGTTTAGATTTTTGAGTTCTTTGTAGATTCTAGAGATTAGGCCTCTATCAGTTGGATAACCAGCAAATATTTTCTCCCATTCTGTTAGGGAATCGGCTCTCTTCAGGAAAAGGGTCAGTTTTATCCCATCTGCAAAGAGGGCTGATGCTTGCCCATATGCTTGCCCAAGTTGTCCTTGTTCACATTGAGCACTTTTTTCCGGTTCGCCCCGTCACTTACAAGTGTTGAGCCTACTGGAATGGGGATGTCTGAAATATGAAGCAGCAGGGCCAGGAGGGTGTGTTTCTCTGGGAATAAGAGAGCTCCAGACAGTATCCTTTAATTGGCTGAAGGAGGAGGGCCTCCACGAGTGCCAGGCCAGCTGACTGACCAGGAGAGGCTGCCTCACACAACAAACATTCGGACATTTGAAAATCGTCGAGAATGTCTGAGTCAACTTCCACACACTGCTCACTTACTCTTGTTCCTGGCGATGATGAGGTGTACACTTTTCTGAAAACTGCAGGGATGCTGGTCCAGCTTTCTTGACAGAGACGCTCACAAATCCAGGACTTCTAAGGAGCGGTGTTTTGCTTCCACCCTATGACTGAGGCGGTAGGACTCTTGCTTCTGGGTGGAACGCCACTCACATAGGTTATTTAACTCCTTCTTGACCTGTTTGGAATAGGAATTGATTTGCTTACCTTCTATCAGAACAAAATTCCTATGTACACATGACAGGTGCGGGCCAAGGAGGCCCTCAGTATTCAGAAACCTGTGTTGAGCACATTTTCATCCCTCCGCCCCACAAGGAAAAAAAAGTATTTTACTTATTTAAATGTGAGAGAGAAAGAGAGAGATAGGGAAGAGAAAGGGACTGATGCAGGGAATGGGCACACCAGGTGCCCTACCCCTCAAGATCGCCCCCTTTGCATCGGGCTCACATGCATCCCGGGGATTCGAACCGGGGTCCTCTGCCTTCACAGTAAAGGGCTCTATCCCACAGGACATCTCCTGGTTCCCACAACTCCCACGCATGGTCTTCATTCCCTTGCTTTTTCCAGCTACGCTTGAGGTCTGGTACGGGCTGATCTGCAATTCACGATGTAGCCACAGGGTGGCTGCGATGTCATGCTCTTATCTCTGCTGCCAGTAAAGGTGCCAGCCACGACTTCAAGCTCCCTGTGTTGATGATGCCCAACTGCTCTCATCATTGAGAATCACAGATCAGATGAAAACGCTGCAAGATGGGTCAAAGGTCACAAACAGGCCTAAAGGTTTGTCCTTCAACAGGGATACCCTAGAGTGAAATATGTATCTGACGTCCATTTCACCCACAGACATGGCTATCATTTTCTGGCAAGTAAACATATCATTCCAGTGCAGTACACAAGAACCTGTTTGGAAAAGTGGAGACGCTGGCTGCAGTGTCATCTACACTGTCAACATAAAGCATGATCATGCCTGCTTTGTTCTTCCATGTCAGATGGGAATTTCTCATGATTGTGAGGAGCACAAAACCCTCAGAGTACACATTTGGAACCTGACACTCCTAAGTCTTTCTGGCCAGCCTTCAGCAATTTTGCCCTGGGCCTATAAGGCATGAAGAATGTCGATACTTGCATATGGGTTTTACTCATATTTTGTTTGCCCTCTCGAACTTGGGACACTTTTGTGTGTCTACTGCCTCAAACAGACATCAGTCCTCTGGCTGGAAAGGGGCTCAGGACTCATTGGGAGTGTCTCACTTCACCTGAAAGCTCTGTATGGCCCATGCGCATGTGACCACTTAAGTCACCTGTGTGTCAGAGGCCTCCTTTCCCTAGCACACAGAGATTCCCTGCATGGTCGTGGCATTCTCTCGGTCTTAAAAGCTCCCGATTCCCTAACCTAGGGTGAGAGAGAAGCTGTCACCCTAGGTTAGGGAATCGGCTCTCTTCAGAAAAAGGGTCAGTTTTATCCCATTCGCAAAGAGGGCTGATGCTTTCCCATATGCTTGCCAAGTTGTCCATGTTCACCATTGAGCACTTTTTTCCGGTTCGCCCCCGTCACTTACAAGGTTGAGCCTACTGGAATGGGGATGTCTGATAATATGAAAGCTGCAGGGCCAGGAGGGTGTGTTTCTCTGGGAATAAAGAGGCTCCAGACAGTATCCTTTAATTGGCCTGAAGGAGGAGGGCCTCCACGAGTGCCCCCAGGCCCCAGCTGACTGACCAGGAGAGGCTGCCTCACACAACAAACATTCGGACATTTGAAAATCGTCGAGAATGTCTGAGTCAACTTCCACACACTGCTCACCTTACTCTTGTTCCTGGCGATGATGAGGTGTACACTTTCTGAAAACTGCAGGGATGCTGGTCCAGCTTTCTTGACAGAGACGCTCACAAATCAGGACTTCTAAGGAGCGGTGTTTTGCTTCACCCTATGACTGAGGCGGTAGGACTCTTGCTTCTGGGTGGAACGCCACTCACATAGGTTATTTAACTCCTTCTTGACCTGTTTGGAATAGGAATTGATTTGCTTACCTTCTATCAGAACAAAATTCCTATGTACACATGACAGGGTGCGGGCCAAGGAGGCCCTCAGTATTCAGAAACCTGTGTTGAGCACATTTTCATCCCTCCGCCCCACAAGGAAAAAAAAGTATTTTACTTATTTAAATGTGAGAGAGAAAGAGAGAGATAGGGAAGAGAAAGGGACTGATGCAGGGAATGGGCACACCAGGTGCCCTACCCCTCAAGATCGCCCCCTTTGCATCGGGCTCACATGCATCCCGGGGATTCGAACCGGGGTCCTCTGCCTTCACAGTAAAGGGCTCTATCCCACAGGACATCTCCTGGTTCCCACAACTCCCACGCATGGTCTTCATTCCCTTGCTTTTTCCAGCTACGCTTGAGGTCTGGTACGGGCTGATCTGCAATTCACGATGTAGCCACAGGGTGGCTGCGATGTCATGCTCTTATCTCTGCTGCCAGTAAAGGTGCCAGCCACGACTTCAAGCTCCCTGTGTTGATGATGCCCAACTGCTCTCATCATTGAGAATCACAGATCAGATGAAAACGCTGCAAGATGGGTCAAAGGTCACAAACAGGCCTAAAGGTTTGTCCTTCAACAGGGATACCCTAGAGTGAAATATGTATCTGACGTCCATTTCACCCACAGACATGGCTATCATTTTCTGGCAAGTAAACATATCATTCCAGTGCAGTACACAAGAACCTGTTTGGAAAAGTGGAGACGCTGGCTGCAGTGTCATCTACACTGTCAACATAAAGCATGATCATGCCTGCTTTGTTCTTCCATGTCAGATGGGAATTTCTCATGATTGTGAGGAGCACAAAACCCTCAGAGTACACATTTGGAACCTGACACTCCTAAGTCTTTCTGGCCAGCCTTCAGCAATTTTGCCCTGGGCCTATAAGGCATGAAGAATGTCGATACTTGCATATGGGTTTTACTCATATTTTGTTTGCCCTCTCGAACTTGGGACACTTTTGTGTGTCTACTGCCTCAAACAGACATCAGTCCTCTGGCTGGAAAGGGGCTCAGGACTCATTGGGAGTGTCTCACTTCACCTGAAAGCTCTGTATGGCCCATGCGCATGTGACCACTTAAGTCACCTGTGTGTCAGAGGCCTCCTTTCCCTAGCACACAGAGATTCCCTGCATGGTCGTGGCATTCTCTCGGTCTTAAAAGCTCCCGATTCCCTAACCTAGGGTGAGAGAGAAGCTGTCACCCTAGGTTAGGGAATCGGCTCTCTTCAGAAAAAGGGTCAGTTTTATCCCATTCGCAAAGATGGCTGAGGCATGGCCATATGCCTGCCCAAGTCGTGCTTGTTCACATTGAGCACTTTTTTTGGGTTCACCCCCTCTCTTACAAGTGTTGAGCCTACTGGAATGGGGATGTCTGAAATGTGAGGGAGCAGGGCCCGGAAGGTGTGTTTCTCTGGGAATAAGAGAGCTCCAGAAAGTATCCTTTAATTGGCTGAAGGAGGAGGGCCTTCACGAGTGCTGGGCCCGCTGACAGACCAGGTGAGGCTGCCTCACACATCAAACATTCAGACATTTGAAAATCATCGAGAACGTCTGAGTCCAGTTCCGCGGACTGCTCACTCACCCTTGTCCCTGGTGATGATGAGGTGTCCACTTTTCTGAAACCTGCAGGGATGCTGGTCCAGGTTTCTTGAGAGAGAGGCTGACAAATCCAGGACTTCTAAGGAGCTGTGTTTTGCTTCCACCCAGTGACAGAGGCGGTAGGACTCTTGCTTCTGTGTATACTCACCTGGCTGGCTTATTAGGAGAATAAAAGAGTAGGATGTTGGGTTCTTATGTAGGATGTTTGGAGAGAACTTTCAATACTGCTAGAAAGTGTAGTTGGATTATATAGAGAAGCAGTGTGCCCCAGGCTGGTGAAATAATCTACCAAATGTAGTTTCCATGCAAGTGTAGACTGGTGAACCAAATCATTTTTCTGGGATTATATACAAGAGCATGTATGAATGATTTCTTTCAAGGGGATTGGCAACGTATATGCACATATGTCAAAGAGTAAATTGTTTCTCTTCTCCCATCAATGATTAAAATTCTAAATATTGAGGAAGAAGTAGGGCCTCATGATGATACCCTTCCTTGAAAGGAACTGTTCATTGCCTAAAGACCTTATGGGAAGGCAATGATCATCATCCACACCCTCTTCTGTAACACAAATTGTCTAAGGATCCATGGCACAGGTGGTGACCTGAAGAGTCCCTCTCAAGAAGTAAATGTTAGCTATCAAAAATCCTCTGGGGGGGGGGGCAGAGGGAAGGCTTAGCAGTGAAGGTATTTGCCTGCAAAGCGAAAGGACCCAGGTTTGAATTCCCAGGATCCAGGTTAGTCAGATGCACAAGGGAGGTTGTTTGCAGTGGTTGGAGGCCCTGGAGAGCCCGTTTGCTCTCTCTCTCTCTCTTCTTGTCTCTAATAAATAAATACACACCA
>CM070776.1:104621322-104677383 GCA_036346955.1 Dipus sagitta
ATAGATTGTGTTTGATCAACCATGTCTGCTACCATCACCCTGGCGCTGGTTGTCAGGTTAGCAATAAGAGCAGTGTTCATGGTGCTGCTTCCACTACAAGTTCTCCTGGGCCATGATAGATGTGGAAGAGGTGGCGAGGCTTGTGGTTGGCTGTCGGTTATCTTTTATTTTTTAACAAGGACGTTTACTTCCACTCATGTAACATATTTCAAGGAGTTAGTAAATTAACTGTATTCACCATGTTGTACATCTCTTAAACTTAGTCCTCCTGTCATGCTGCAATTTTGTGTCCTTTAAGAAACAGTTTCCAATACTCTGCTGCAACCACCTCAGTTGCTCATACCTACATTTATTTTTCATTGCAAGTTCTTTCTGGTGCAGTGCAGGCTGGCGACTTGCAATCCTCCTGTCTCCACTTCTTGAGTGCCAAGAGTATAGGCGTGTGGTACCATGACTGGTTTTTCTCAGATTTCCACCTATAAGTGAGGTCATATAATATTTGTCTTTCTGTGCTTGGCTTATTTCACTCCACATAATGCTTTCCTGGATCATCCATACTAAATGGTTATATGCAAGATTTCATTTTCCTTATAGATTAATAATATTCCATTAAATGCGTATTGGCAACAATTAATAATTATCACTGATACACTATCATCTCGAACAAAGGAAAATTGTGTCTATGTAAGAAAAGTGTTTTCTGGTTAGTTGAACTACTCTAAGTAGTTGGCTTTGCAAATAGGGAAAAAAAAAACAAACATCACTGAACTGACTGACACATGGACTTGCTCTCTGAGTTACAGTAATGAATGTATCTTGATTTACAAAATAAAATATTTCACCTCTTCTGTATTCCATATTAATTGAAGATTGACTTATACACTTGATTTTTATTAAATATGGGATGATTAAGAATAATTTAAAATACCCGGACATGGTGTCACATGCCTTTAATCCCAGCATATGGGAGGCCAAAGGAGGAGGATTGCTGTGAGTTCAAGGCCAGCCTCAGACTACAGTGTGAATTCCAAGGGAACCTGGGCTAGAGCGAGACCCTACATGTAAATATATTAAAAAAAGACCTTTTGAATATTTGTCTTCTTGTCCTATTTTTGTACTGCAGAGTTGAAGGTTAGGAATATGATTTTCCTTCAGGTTTTTTGTTTTTTCTGTAGTAAAATTGGCTGTCTTCAAACACAGCATGTGTTGGTGACCTTGGACTTCTGATCCTCCTGCCTCCACCTCCGCAGTGCTGGGAATGCGGGCATTTGTTATCATGCCTGGTTTTATGCGGGAGATTGAACCTAGGGCTTTGTAGATGCTAGCCAGGCACAGTTAACTACTGAGATACATCCCAAGTTCTCCCTCAGATTTTCTGAATCCACTAAATAACACAAGGTGTTCTTATGGATATATTATATTGTTTCATATAATCAGAATATTTTTAAAGAAACTATCTATAATTAGATTTTTAAGTGTGAGCACAAGTATTATGATGCCAAAAAGCAATATTGTATTTCTGGTATAATAGGGTGGACAGCACTTCATGAAGTTAGTGCACGAGGCTATTATGAGACAGCAAGTGAACTGCTGAAGGGTGGAGCAGATGTAGATAACAAAGGAATGTACCAGATTACTCCTCTTCATGATGCTGTAATAAATGGACATCATAAGGTATTTGAATGCTTTTGTTTGTATAGTAATTGCATTATTATATAAATGTTGAATATTTCTGTTACCACACAAGAGATTCGTTTTAGTTCATTGTGCTAATGAATACTCAGAATTTATAGTAAAATATTACCTTATAGTGGCTTTGTTTCTCCTAATATGATTGATGCCATTTTAAACTTTCATTGGCTTTTTGAGGTAGGGTCTTACTCTATCCTAGACTGACCTGGAATTCACTATGTAGTCTCAAGCTGGCCTTGAATTTACAGTGAACCTCCTAAATATTCACAGTTTCTTAGTATGGTTTAAAACCAGTATACATTAAAAGCTTCCTAATATTTTATAATAAGTTGTTTAATTAGGATCCATCAAGGTACATGCATCATATATGTTCATTACATCTCTTAAGTATCTTTTTGTTTTGTTTGTAGAGGTATGGTCTCACTCTAACCCAGCCCAGGCTGACTAGGAATTCACTATATAGTCTCACGCTGTCTTTGAACTCACAGAGACCCTCCTATCTCTGCCTCCCAAGTGCTAGTATTAAAGGTGTATGTCACGACACCCACCTCTCTTATGTATGTTTTAAGTTACAATAGTTTATCCTGTTTGTTGAAGAAATGTAGTTATTTGTCCCACAGAATTCCCAAAACTCTCAATTTGGTCAGTTTATTTTCTGAAGTTGATTAGCTTGTTTCACGCCATATATTTTGTAAATGATAATATTTTATTTGGAAAACCTACTATATTTTATTGGAAACTCTACTTAGAGACCACAACATGAATGCTAGATGTGGTCATTACTATTGGATCTTAACTTTTGCTGGCATGCATATTTTCACCTAGAAAATTAAATCATCTTTTCATATTGATATTTATTTTATAGATCTTTACTTGGATTGTAGCTTGAATAAAATTTTCCTTATTCCAAATGTTTGTTTCTTAATACATTAATTACTAATCACCCAACATACTTAGGAGATTACCACTATCAGTGAAAATACTATCATTAACAGTGAAACTGCTAATGCGGGAGTGGTAGTTTTTTGTTACTAGGATATATCTCATGAAGAATTAATGGTCAAGATATTAGATTGTCTAGTACTTGAAAGAATTTGTTTTTGTCGTGCTAGCTTCTTATACAAGGAAGTCATCTAGTTCTAAAATAAGGAAAAGTACCTCATTCAATAGAATGATTGACATGCAACAACCTCACATTCCTTCATACAGCTGTCAGTGTGGAACCCCTGACAACTGCATACATGAATGTGGTTTTGTTGTTTCATGATGAGATCACTATATGTGACATTCTGCAACTTGACTTTTGTATTCAATCCAAAGAATGAGCATCTTTCAGTCTTATTTTAGATAACTCGAGTACCTCCAAAGTCTTTTGAAGTCCTGCATAGAGTTACACATTTTTAAAACATTTCATATTTATTTATTTGAAAGAGAAATAGGGAGAGAGGGTGACAATGGGTGCATCAGGGCCTCCAGCCACTGCAAATGAACTCCAGACACATGTGGGTCCTGAGGAATTGAGCCTGGGTCCTTTGGCTTTGCAGGCAAGCGCCTTAACTGCTAAGCCATCCCTCCAGCCCATAGTTACACATCACTGATATTTATAATTTAGGTGCCATTTCCTTAGTAATAGGTGTAAGTTGTCTTCAGCTTGCTACCCTAAATTATACTGCACTGAACTTCTGTGAAAATGTCAGTAAGAAATGGCTAGATAAATGGCTTAGTGATTAAGGTGCTTGTGTGTGAAGCTTTAGGACCCAGATTTGACTCTCCAGATCCCACATAAGCCAGGCACAAAATGTGATGCAACCATAAGGTTGCACATGCCTACAAGGTAGTGCACTATCTGGAGCTCAATCATAGTGGTTGGAGCTCCAGGCATACCAATTCTTTCCCTCCCTCTCTCTCTCCTCTCTCTCTCACACACACACTGTGGTGGTTTGAATAGAATAGATGGCCCCCAATATATTCAATTGTTTGTTTGTACTTTGCATCTGCAGCCACCTGGCTGGAGTCAGTGCCATTGTGTGGATCTTAAGGTGTCATGGTGGGTTTCAGATTTCAATCTAAAGATATGCAAAGTGTGCCTAGCTGGAGTTCCTGAAGTGTGCTGTGGCTTTTGACCTTTAGGCTTGTACTTCTCTCTCTCTCTCTGCTTGGGCCTGTGAAGGCAGGCCAGTTTCTTCTGCCATTATGGACCTTCCCCTGGATATATAAGCTTCAATAAATCCCTTCCTCCATAACTGTGCATGGTCTGGAAGTTCATCTCAGTGAACCTGAAGCTGTCTGCTACACACACAAACACACAAACTCTCTCATAAAAATGTCAGTAATAGAAATTAAAATACTTATGAAATTTTCTTTTATAGTTCTTAACTGGAAAGCTCCTCTTTGCAAACATATTAGCACTTTGTCCTTTCTCTCATTTTCTCCTCCTGCCACTTAATGCCACTTTGGCATTTTCCCTCTACCTATATATATACCCATATTACACAAGTGTTCTAAAATTGAGCATGAGACTTGTTGCTTGCATAACTAGGAGAATATAATTAATAATGCTTGATTCATCCTTTATATCAACAGAACTATATGGGATCAAGTTACTGTGGTAAAATAATTTATATAAATGCTTACTCTAAAAAGAGAATAGATTTTGAATTTTGGAAAATCTATAGACATGTTAACCCATCGATAATCGTATAGTAGAACAGTTCCACCCCCTTAGTCGTCCTCTCTCCGAACCAGCCATGCACAACTGCAGATCCGATAACTAGTGTTGTAGCTCTGCCTTTTCCAGAGTGTAATACAAGTGGCATTAGATAGCATATATGTCCTGTTGTGACTTGTTCTTTTAACCTCACATATTGTTTTTGAGAGTCATCCATGTAAATATACTTGATACATTTTTATTGCTGAGAAGTATTACATTCAATGGATATTTGGATTGTGCTCCTGGCTATCACAAGTAATCATGCTATAAATGTTCAACAATAGAATTTTTAAAAGAGAAAAATCCATAGATAAGTCTTAAGGTAAGTCCAGACATTCCTTAAAATTCTTCCCTTGAAAAACTGAGCCTTTTTCCTCTCTCTCCCTAGAAGTGACAGGTGGAGATTTAGTGAATTGCTTCTAACAAGTAGGATCTGGTACAGTGACGGTATATGGTTTCTAAAGCCAGATTAAAAAATACTCTTGCCTGGCATGGCGACGTACATATTTAATACCAGTACTCACTTGACAGAGGTAGGAGGATCATGAAATTGAGGCCAATCTGGGGCTACAGAATGAGTTCCAGGTCAGCCTGGGCTGAAGTGAGACCCTCCCTCAAAAAAAAAATAATCCTTCTGCATTATTAGAATTCACACTCTTGATTCATTGACTGTAGAGAAATCTAAATGCCATGTCATATAGACACTCATGCAGGTCTTTTGAAAGTCCCACATGGCAATGACTGTGGCTTCTGTCAACCATACCTCCGCGCCACAAAAAATATACCCTTGTTCCTAGCTAACATAGCTATAACCTCATGATAGACCTTTAGACAAAACTGTCTCCTTTTTCCAAGTTCCTGACTCACAGTGACTGTGAGATTATAAATGTTTACTATTATTTTAAGTTGCTAAACTTTGATGTAATTTTTAGATACTGAGATTTGGATAATCAAATACAGGTTGCAAGTAAGGATAAAAAACTCAATAAAAGACATTTATTTGTTACCCTTTGATGGTAAAATAATTTTAAGAAGTTAGAGAGTATATACATAAGCTTCAGAATTCCCAGTATCAGTAGCTAGAAATATGGGTCAGTAGTAGAACACTTGAATAGCTTTTATAAGGCCCTAGGTGTGATCCCTAGAGGAAATTATACATGTGACAATTTAGTGTGTTTGTTTCTTTATGTATTACAATAGAGAGAGAGATGAAGGAAAAGAAGATGGACACTGAAGGGCTTCTTGCCACTGACAAGGAACTCCAGATATATGTGTCACTTTGTTTATCTGCCTTTACATGGGTACTAGGGAATGGCATCCAGGATGGCATGCTTTGCAAGCAAGCACCTTTGACTACTGAACCATCTCCCCAGTCCTCCATGTGGATATTTAGTTAGACAGATCTACTGTCTACAACAGGTCATGCCGAAGTAAAATATTCAGTCCCTTGGCACCAGCAACCCAGATTTAGAAGGGTAAAGATCTATCCTTGCCTTGCCTTTCCCCTTCTTCTGTTCCTCCTCATTATGTACCTCTGTCCTCCATCTTCTCACACTGTGTATTTTATTATTGGACACATCTCAAGAGTTGAACACCATAGCTGTTTTGGCCAGCAGCCTATGATTTTTTTTTTTTCTGAAAGTTTTGTGTCCTATATTTTCTTGGAATAGAATGTCAAGATTCAGGTAAATTTCTTTAGCTTCTTCCTGTGTGTTGTTGTTTGAATATGAAATGTCTTTATAGACTCATGTATTTCAGCTCTTGGTCTCCAGTTAGTGGCACTAATAGGGAAGTTTGTGGAACCTGTACAAGGTGGAGTCTCAATGTCAGGAGTGGGTCATACTCTGTGTAGGCCTTACAGTTTTGTAGCTTAGCCTCACCTCCTATTTATCCTCTGCTTCCTCATTGTGCATACAGTGTGAATAGCTCTGCTTTTTGAGCCTGCCACCATGCTTTCCCTGCCATAATAAACCTTAGCCCTGGAACTAGAAGCTAAAATAAAAACTTGCCCTCCTTAAGTTGCCTCTTGTCAGGCATTTTGTCAAAGCACCAAGAACAGAAACTAATACATAAAATTGGCACCAGAAATGGGGTCTTAAAAGTGTCATAAACCTGACTGTGGAGTTCACAGGCCTGTGGAACTGGTTTGTGGGAACAATGCAGATTTTGTAACATTGGACAATAGAAGCTCTAAAGCAGAGCTTAGTGGCCCATTCTGATGGGAGTTTTGGAAGACCAGAATGCTGAGAGAAATGCATGGCATTTCTTGGGAACTGGGATAGAGGTAGTTCTTGTGATATTCTGGCAAAGAATTTGGTTGTAGTTTCCCTGTGTCCTGAGAACTTCAGTGAGGTTGAATTCAAGTTTAAGTTAATGGACTAATGTGTTTGATGGGACGGATTTTCAAGACATCTTACCATTCATGCAGTGAGATGTTTCAAAGTTCTGGACAAAGAGATTGTTGCTAACAAAACACTAATATTTGTTGAACAGATTAAAGGGATTAACTAGGGCTGGAGAGATTTCTCAGTAGTTACAGGTACTTCCTTGCAATGTCTGATGGCTTCAGTTTGATTCCCCATGTAAAGCCAAATGTACAAAATGGTACATGCACCTGGAGATCATTTGCACTTGCAAAAGTCCCTGGCATATCCGTTCTCTTTCTCTCTTTCTCTCTGAAACTAAAATATATATATATATTTTTCACATAAATTAGAGGTTAACTGGCTTAAATAGAAACCTAACTATTCACAGGTACCTATTGAAGAGTGCCCTAGGACTAGGCCCCACTCAGTGGAACCTCAAATGTAAGAGTATGAATATATGGCATATATTTGAATTGTAAATGTTTCTTGTATCGTGACATCCATGACTATTAATTCTAATTAATATGATTCATATTTTCTCATGAGTGAATAGTTTAGGAAAAACTCATGGATTTAACCTTCTATAAGCAATTGGTATGAATCTATTTTCCCACTACTTTTGAGATTTGAGATTTTACTCTTATGTTCTCAAACATTAAAAAAACATATATTACACAGTGATATTAATGTGAAGCTGATGGCATATTCCTTTGCATATGAATTATTTATATGCACAACTATGGGCTGTGGCCAAATTATGGAAACATTTATTTGAATTGCCAGTTTATCCATATTTAAAAAAATACTTTGGGGCTGGAGGGATGGCTTAAAAAAATACTTTATATATAACAGTGTATGTACTCTTATCCTCTTGCCCCATCTCCTGTTACTCTGGGGGCCCTCCTCAGTGGGGTTATGGTAATCTCTGTGGGATCATGAAAGCCACAGTCAATCCCTATGTCGTAGCAGAGGATTGAGCTTTAGCATATTACTACCTGCTCTTTGGCTCTTACAATCTTTCCAACCACTCTTCTGTGATATTCCCTGAGCCATGGCAAGCCTGTTGTCAGTCTGATTTCATGTTGATCTATTTGTAGTCTCTGGATTTCTGCTTTCATAGGTTTTGATTATTCTCCATGTCTGTCATCATCAAACATGGTGCTGGTTGTCAGGCTAGCATTAAGAACACAATGTATGATGTCATTTCCTCAACAATTACTCCTGGGCCCTGGCAGATGTGGTAGAGGTGGAAAGTCTCTTGGCGGAAAGTCAGCTATCTTCTTGTTTTACCAATGGATCTAGGCCCTCCTCCATTTTCTCAGCCATCTGTAAAATAAAACAGATTTTCCAACCAGACGCAAATGTGACAACAATTTGGGTTAAAGGGTATTTTTAGTGTGCTAGCCCACTCTTTCCTTACCATGGGACTTTGACATGGTTTCTAGTAGCAGGTATGAGCTCCCTCCCATTGTGCAGGCCTCATTTCCAATAAGAGAACAACTGATTACCTATAGAGGCTGCATACCACCATTGCACATATGTGCAATTCATGTGCGTCTAGAGGGTTTCATAGTCTGCAAGGTCCCCTGCTTAATTGTGCTTTTGGTGACGATTGTCCTCTGGCAACCCCAATAGGGATCTCCAACACAATGAGCACTAGCTGGGAGGGAGATAGATTCACTTTCAGTTCCAGCAGCATGGTATTCCAATGTCCTGTGACTACAGCCTGTGGTTTCTTCAGAAACAGGGTCTTATCATTTAAGTGTGGCAGGTAATCAAGTATTTTGGCAATGACCTACATTGTTTTGGGGACCTCATGAGTCTCCCTGGCCAACAACTCAGAGTTGAGGTAATCCATTTAATTATGTCTGCTATTGCTTTTTTAGCATTAAATTCCCATTGTAGAGTAGTTAAAAATACAGAATTGTTGGAAAAATTGTAAATCCTAATAAATTTTGAAGGGTTTATTCCATCCATATTGTCCCCATGTGTAATATGACCTTGTTCTCTTGTGCACATGTTAGACTTTGTTCTCTGATGTGACTTAATTCTTGTACTTTCAGAGTTATCATTTTATTCTATTTCATTATTTAGACCACTTACTATAAAACTGTAGGTGATGACATCAGAAAGAGTGAGTAGATAAATATAAGTACAACTTGGGGTTAACCAGAAGTTCAATTACCAAAGCTCTTCGGTAAATCAAATCACTTTGGTTTGCTAGAGAAGTGTGTATGTACACCATTTCTAAAAGCTGGTAGAAGTCTTGTAATGCTATCATTGGTAATGTCTGCATATGCATCTGATGGTGCTCATTTCAAATAGGAGAAATGCTGCTTTTATTTAGTCATTGTGTACTCATGCCAAGTACTTTTACCTGTTTTCATGAATGAGGATACAGGGCTTACTAGTTTTCCTTTAAGGAAAAAGACAAAAGTAATACTAGATAGAGATCACATCTACTGAGCCACGCCAGTCTAACATATATTTTAAGGGCACATAGAAGAATAAATGGGCTAAGCTCAATGTTCTCAAAAAGAAATGATTAGCATATCCATCCTTCAGGATATTCAATAAGAAAAAAGTGGCCTGGAATCTATGAAAGTGAATATTTAATGAAAAATGAATATTTAATAATATTTTTAAAAGGCAAGAGAATGTATGAACTGTGATTAGTTCCTGTCCCTCTCCTAACAGCTAAAACACATTTTTGAGCAATTTAGTGATATCAATAAGACTAGCTATTGGATGATGTTAGGTAAACTTAGCTTATAGGGCAAGAACCTGTTTAATATTATTTATTTATTTATTGAGGTAGGGTCTCACTATAGCCCAGACTGACCTGGAATTTACTATGTAGTTTCAAGGTGGCCTCAAACTCATGACAATAATCCTACTTCTGTCTCCTGAGTGCTGTGATAAAAGTTGTGTGCCACCATGCCTAGCTGGTTGTATGTTATTATTGTCACATAAGAGTATGTTCTTAAGAGGAGGTCTAAATAAAATGTCATTGTGTTTGCAGGTGTTTTTAATAATGTTAGGCATTTTTGTTTATACATTTTTATATACTCCCACACAAGTACATGTATATAGATATATCTGCATATATTAATGGAGTGAAGTATCAGTTGTTGACTTCAGGTAAAGGATATATATCTGTCCGTTTTGTTTTGTTTTGTTTTTTTTTCCCTGAGTTTGTGTCTCACTCTAGGCCACGATGACCTGGAACTCACTGTGTAGTCCCAGGATGGCCTTGAACTCACAGTGATTGGGATTAAGGACATGCACCACCACCATTGTATTCTTGCTTTTGTTTTCTATATGTTTTACAGGTTTTATATTGACAGCTTCCATGCTTACAGACAGTAAACCATGATAATTCCCACCCTTCCCCCATTTTCCCCTTCACAAATCCATGTCATCAAAATAAAAGAGAAACTAATGTAGAGAGGGAGGGGATCTGATGGATTTTGGATTTGCTTTACAGTTTAAAGAATGTGTTCATGCATGTGTAGGCCAAAATATAAACTAGAGTATTGTTCCTCAGAAAAACTGTCCATCTCTCTCTTGTTTTCATTTACTTATTTGAGAGAGAAAGAGGGAGGGAGGGAGGGAGAGAGAGATAAAGACAGAGAATGAATGGGTGCACTAGGGCCCCAGCCACTGCACATGAACTCCAGATGTGTGCGTCCCTTCGTACATCTGGCTAACATGGATCCTGGGGAACTGAACCTGGGTCCTTTGGCTTTGCAGGCAAACACCTTAACTGCTAAGCCATCTTTCCAGCCCTCTTCTTTCCTTTTTTTTTTTTTTTAAAGATAAGGTCTGTCACTGCCCGGAACTGACCAATTAGGGTAGAGAGGCTAGCCAGCAAATTGCAGGGATTCTCCTATTTCCTCCTCCCCACACTGAAATTACAAGCGTGTGTCACCATGCTTACTGTTTTTACGAGGGTACTGGCATTGGGTCACATCTTCATGATGGTGGTGTAAGCACTTTACAGATTGAGCTAATTTCCTCTCGCAGTTTAAAATATTTTAAATTAAAAATTAGGGCAGGGCTGGAGAGATGGTTTAGCGGTTAAGCGCTTGCCTGTGAAGCCTAAGGACCCTGGTTTGAGGCTCGGTTCCCCAGGACCCACATTGGCCAGATGCACAAGGGGGCGCATGCGTCTGGAGTTCGTTTGCAGTGGCTGGAGGCCCTGGCGCGCCCATTCTCTCTGTTTCTCTGCCTCTTTCTCTCTCTGTCTGTCGCTCTCAAATAAATAAATAAAAATAAAAAATATTTTTAAAAAAATTAGGGCAAAAAATTATATATAGAGAAAAGCCATTAGCACTTATTTTAAAAGCATGTCTAGTAATATATAATTTACATACTATAAAATTCACTAAGAAGAGTACAATTCAGTTGCTTTTGTTGCATTGATAGAGTTGGATAATTATCGTTATGACCTATATTAGAACATTTTTATTTGTCCTCAAAGAAAACTCATAACCATTAGCAGACACTCCCCAAAGACCCCAAGTCTTCCAGTCAGAGGAAACTTTTCTTCCACTTCCTGTCTCATGACTAGAATGAAAGAATTTAAGGACATTATGTCATTCCTTTTCCTATCCATCATTTTTCTTTCTTTCTCTTTTTTTCTCTTTTCTCAATTTTTTTCTTTTTTACCCTCTTAGTATTTTTAAGAGAAAGGAGTTTTGCATTAGCAAATTATGACTTAGTAACAATGACCTTATATTCACCAAAAATTTGTAGATAATCACAGATTCTGAGTTGTGGAAGAAATATTTGCTCTTGGTTGTGTTGTACACCAGTACACATCTGTAATAATACACCATTTGTCTTGCCTTCCTACATTGAACGATCTTTTTCTAGGTGGTGGAGTTACTTCTCTTGAATGGAGCTGATCCGTTATTTAGAAATGAGAGTGGAAATTGTGCTTTGGATGAAGCCAAAGATTCCCGTATGAAGGATCTCCTTGAGAAATATGCTCCTAGACGTAAAAAATATCTTACATCAGGTACAATAAAATTGTGACACATTGATATGGACATTCTATGGTTGCAGAGACATTAAGAAACTTCCCCCTGGTCACCAACTGGGAAGCAGATGCATCAGTATTAAAAACCAACGGTTGTGTTCCAGAGAGTGTACCAATATCCTTGCTTTTCCTCAGCTGAATGAGGTGATAGGTCGATAGAGGTTCCATTATGTAAGTTATAATTTTATTACAATCATGAAAACCGCTTCCAAGCAACAAATCTAACTACGTTATTTTTAAACAACATATTGTTAAAATATTATACATTTCTAAATTCAAGCAAACTTGTATCTTTAATGTATCACAGGTGCAATTCTTCTTTATTCCTTCTATTGAATATTCATTGAACACTTTTAATGTATACACAGTAACTTTTCTTGGATTTTATCTTCATGGATAAATGCATATTAGCTAGCTACCATTCTATATTCATTATTTAAAGGACCCAATGATAGACATATAATAAATTACAAATTATCAATATGGCATGGCTGGAAGTTGGAAGAGAGTCAGTCCCCAGACAGTCAGCGCGTCTGGTGCCAGAAGGTGCTACATGGGCAACTGGGGGAAAATGACCAATATCTGAACTTTTAAATCAAATTATCTTATGTTTTTCCTGTACATTCACAATGCTGTTGGTCAATCTGCATGAGAATGCAGCATTCACACTATGACCTTATCAACTCAACATACTACGAAATGATGATGATGTACTTAATTTTTTTTTTTTATTTATTTGAGAGTGACAGAGAGAGGAAGAGGCAGATAGAGAGAAAGAGAGAGAATGGGCGCGCCAGGGCCTCCAGCCACTGCAAACGGACTCCAGACGCGTGCGCCCCCTTGTGCATCTGGCTAACGTGGGTCCTGGGGAATCGAGCCTCGAACCGGGGTCCTTAGGCTTCACAGGCAAGCGCTTAACCGCTAAGCCATCTCTCCAGCCCGATGTACTTAATTTTGAAAGAATGTTTTGTCTTATAAAAGTAGCTAGCGTAATTTTCTGAATGAAGAGCATATATCCAGCTAATGTCTGTGGGAAAGTAAAAAAATATCAATTCAGTACCTATGTTTTCTTTTAGTTATTTCATTGGATCTAGTTTACTTCCCCAATAGAAATGTTATTATCTCTCAAGATAATAGTTAGTTCTAATGAATATGAAAAGTTATATAACAGCATTAGCTGGGAATGATGGTGCTCGCCTTCCGGCCGAGCACTCAGTAGGAGGATCACTGTGAGTTGGAGGCCAGCCTGAGACTAGAAATTGATTTCCAGATCGGTCTGTGACTATAGAGTGAGAACCTACATGGAAAAAGGAAAAAAAATTGGGCTGGAGAGATGGCTTAGCAGTTAAGTCGCTTGCCTGCAAAACCAATGGACCTAAGTTTGATTCCCCAGGACCCTTGTAAGCCAGATGTACACGCTGGCACATGCATCTGGAGTTCCTTTGAAATGGCAGGAGTCCATGACATGCCCATTCTCTCTCTCTCTCTTTCTCTCAAATAAATAAATAAAAATAAAAATATTTTTTAAAGTTATAAATTATAGTAACATTGTGCCAATTTTAATCTCTAACGTTTTCATGGAATACAATTTATGGATGTTAGAAGTCTAGAGACAGACCAGTAGAAGCTATTTTATTTTATTTTCTCCTCTCCATTCCTATACAGCTCAAAAAAAGAACATGAACCCAGCACAGGTAGAAGATGTAGAACCCTTTAAGGTATGTCTATATATAGCAATGAACCTTTTATAAGGCTGCAACTACTAGCCATTGTATAGATTGTTAGAGGAAAAAGAACAACTGCTTGAGCATCTGTGAAGTCACTGACTACACCTTTGGCCTAAAGGCAATTTGGAATAATTCATGAGAATCAGAAAGTTCTAGCTCACTAATCTGAGAAACATTTGAGTAAATGAAGCCTATCTGGGCACATTAATGCTTTGTAATCCATTTCCTTCTTCTTCCCCAGCTTCCTCTCCATGGAGCTACTAGTTTCTCTACCATGTCAGATATGTTCTGGGTTAGTCATGGTTCAAGAACTTAAGTGCCAATCCACCCCTTCAAGTGTTAGGTGGTAGGTGGCTACTCTCCATCTGGTGCTTGTCTTTGGACCCAATGGGAAGAGAGAGTTTTCTTGCTTTAATCTTAGCTGTACACAGTTAATGTTTGAGACAGACTAATTACTAAGTGTACATGTTTTTCTGTTTTAAAATCCCTTCCTGCATTGGCCCACCTATATTTCTTCGAGTAGCAGAAAAAAACATTCCTAATTCTGGATTTTGCTAATTATTGGGACAGGGAAGTGTTGTTAAAGAATTTTGTTGAAGCTTCATTTACAACATTGTATGGGTACTACAGACAGAATTGAAAATTAAAGCTGACCATGTATTTTGCTTTTGCAGAAACAAAGATTCAGTTCTAATGATGGGACAGGCTTTGTTCGTGACAAATATTCCAGCAGTCAGAAGCCAGAATATGCAAACAGCAATGAAGGAAACAAAGGTGTACTTATGAATGAAAATTATGAATGTGGGTATTACCAAAAACATCCCAGCACCACAGAATTTGGCAAGCCCAGGATTAAAGAATCAAATGTTAACCAAACATGCTCTACGGGACACAGAAAGGGCTATCAACACCATTCCAGAGATAGCAGAACATATGTGTCTAAAAGTAAAGGAAAAAGGAACCTGATGAAACACAAAAAGTCTCAAGACTCTCAAGTTGATGACGAAGGTTATGATTTAAGACAAGCAGCTATTTCTTCTTCCAGTACAATGGATAAATCACTTAGACATCCGCAGTACACTCTCCAGAGCCTTGAGGACTTTCCAGAGGTGTCATTTGAAATTTCCACCCAACGTCTGTCAAACTTGAAAACTGGTTTGTATGACAATAATGAGGCTTGTTCAGTTTCCAAAGAGTTGCATACCCACACTCTAGATACACCAGAGAGTCAGGAAGTACAATCATTGGAATTGGAATCCATTGATCAAACTGGAGATGTTTCACATAAAGAAACCCTGTTACCAGTTGTCACTACAGATCACCAACCTCCTCCTCACAAAGAACAGTGCAATAGCCTTGACAAGTTTCTTGAAGAGAGGATCTCGAGTACACAATGTAAGAAGCTTAATGCCTGGGAAAATGCTTTTTTATCCGTTATAAAGGAAGATGTTGATAGTGATGATGTTGACCGCAGTACCTCTATGAAGACTGTAACAGCTGCACCTGAAGTAGCTTCAACAGAGGGTGAAAACCTCTGTGATTATCAAGAGAGTATAATAAATTTAGAAGAAATGGACTCTCAAGAATCTTTAACTTCCAAAGACCATCTTTCACAGAAAAGTGAGATAAATGCAAGTAGCTTGACCTCACTTTCACAACCGGAAGATGTTATTCTTTATGATTCAGGCAGTGTAGCCATTTCTGAGCAACATGCTGCAAAGCATAAACAGTGCATGGGTGAACCTCCTGTTGATCACTCACATGGAAATCTTGAGCAAACTTCTCTGCCTTGTATCAGAATGCCTTCAGAATATGAAATTTCAAAGATGACTTGTTATGTGAAACTGTTCAGAATACCTCTGGAAGATGACTCCAGAGAAACAACTCCTTCAGTGAATCAAAGAGATGCAAAAAATGTAGAAAGGGAACAAGGCTCTAAAAGGAATGAGGCTGTGACAGACCAAAATCCTAGTTCTTCAAATACCCTCTTCCCCACAGCTGTCCATTACCATCTTTCACAGGAAAGTGAGATAAATGCAGGTAGCTTGACCTCACTTTCACAACCGGAAGATGTTATTCTTTATGATTCAGGCAGTGTAGCCATTTCTGAGCAACATGCAGCAAAGCATAAACAGTGCATGGGTGAACCTCCTGTTGATCACTCACATGGAAATCCTGAGCAAACTTCTCTGCCTTGTATCAGAATGCCTTCAGAATATGAAATTTCAAAGATGACTTGTTATGTGAAACTGTTCAGAATACCTCTGGAAAATAACTCCAGAGAAACAACTCCTTCAGTGAATCAGAGAGATGCAAAAAATGTAGAAAGTGAAAAAGGCTCTAAAAGGAATGAGGCTGTGACAGACCAAAATCCTAGTTCTTCAAATACCCTCTTCCCCACAGCTGTCCATTACCATCTTTCACAGGAAAGTGAGATAAATGCAGGTAGCTTGACCTCACTTTCACAACCGGAAGATGTTAATCTTTATGATTCAGGCAGTGTAGCCATTTCTGAGCAACATGATGCAAAGCATAAACAGTGCATGGCTGAACCTCCTGTTGATCACTCACATGGAAATCCTGAGCAAACTTCTCTGCCTTGTATCAGAATGCCTTCAGAATATGAAATTTCAAAGATGACTTGTTATGTGAAACTGTTCAGAGTACCTCTGGAAAATAACTCCAGAGAAACAACTCCTTCAGTGAATCAGAGAGATGCAACAAATGTAGAAAGTGCAAAAGGCTCTAAAAGGAATGAGGCTGTGACAGACCAAAATCCTAGTTCTTCAAATACCCTCTTCCCCACAGCTGTCCATTACCATCTTTCACAGGAAAGTGAGATAAATGCAGGTAGCTTGACCTCACTTTCACAACCGGAAGATGTTAATCTTTATGATTCAGGCAGTGTAGTCATTTCTGAGCAACATGCAGCAAAGCATAAACAGTGCATGGCTGAACCTCCTGTTGATCACTCACATGGAAATCCTGAGCAAACTTCTCTGCCTTGTATCAGAATACCTTCAGAATATGAAATTTCAAAGATGACTTGTTATGTGAAACTGTTCAGAATACCTCTGGAAAATAACTCCAGAGGACCAGTTCCTTCACTGAATCAAAGAGATGCAAAAAAGGTAGAAAGGGCAAAAGGCTCTAAAAGGAATGAGGCTGTGACAGACCAAAATCCTAGTTCTTCAAATAGCTTCTTCCCCACAGCTGTTCATTCTCAAGAAATAGGAATAACTAGAGTTGGAAAGATGAGACAAGACGTTCCTGAACTTGATTCCCTCTCCATTGACATTGAGGACAGAGGATTGACCAACATCTCACAAATTAACCTAGACAAAGATAATGAGACATTTCACGAGTCAGGTATTAGAACTATTTCTCACTTTGTGTTCCGTAAGGAGAACCACACTACTAATGCTATAAAATGTTTGTTTTTCAGATGGGGAAATCGCTAGTGTTGGTAATGAAGATGAAAGCACTATAAAAAATTGTGAAGAGAAAATGGAATCAGAAATTCATGTGCCTCCTAAAATCCATGGCCACAAAAAAGGTCACAATTTCTTTTAAAAAAAAAAAAAGCCATCATTCCTCTGTCTTCTTTTCCTACCTCATTTTCTTCCTCTCTTCCTTCCATGTGTATTTTTTTCTATATGTGTATGTGTGTCTTCTCATTCATATGCATGTGGAGACCAAAACGTATCTTCGGTATCATTCCTTTGTCTTTTGGAGATAGGATCTTGCCTTGTCCTGGAGATTATGAAGTAGACTAGATAATATGGGCTGGCCAGTTTGCCACAGGTATCTGCCCATCTCTGTCTCTCCAGTGATGTAGTTTTAAATGTGCATCAGCAAACCTGGCTTTTAAAATGTGGGCTCTAGTGATTGAACTCCATTCCTATGCTTTTATTCATTTTACTGGCTGAGCTATTCATCCATCCCTTAGGCAGTTTTCTTAAAAGCTACCAAGGTTTGTAAAATTGTTTGGGTAAAAGATCATATCAACCTAGTTCATCACTCCACATTAAAAATAATTCTAAAATTTTAGTAATACTTTTTGTTAGGAGGCATGATATTCATTTGTTGTTAATGCCCTATCACTGGAGAATCCAATGGTCTTCAGATATGTTCTTGTCATATTTCAGACTATGACTTCTAGTTTCTTATGATAGAGGAGATAAACAGCATCAATAAACGAAAGGAAGAGAGAAAGGGAAGGGAAAGTGGGAAAAGTAAGAAAGACAAGAAGAAGGGGAAGGGAAGTGAAAGTGGGAAGAGAGAAATAAGGAAAGAAAAGAATAAGGTAATGGAAGGAAAGTTAAGAACACGAAGTAAGGGAAGGGGAGGGATGGGATTTTAGTATTATTTTGTGACTTTCAAATATCTTCTACTTTGTGATTTTACATTTTCAGAAAAATACTTTAGAGATTTAAGATGGCAGTGTCACTGACTAGAAACTTTCTATGCTAGAAGCATATCCGAAACCACACAGTAGTATAGCTAATATCTCCAATAAAAATAACGATGAAAAATATATCTATTAAGATTTGGGAGTGCAAAACTGCTTTCTACGTTGGTGTGCCTCTCTTCCCAGGAACCAGTAAAAACTGGCTGTAATGCTGGAAATAGACCAAAAGCTATCTTGTTATTATAGCATGTTAAGTGTGTCTCTGCACGTTTGCTTAAAATCCTTTCTGTTTAAGCCGGTGTGCTAGGTTTTCTGTGGGGTTAGTCGGGACTCGTCACGTTCTTAATCCCGTCAGACTCTCCGCTGCCTAGACAGTGCTCCACTGGCGGGCTCAGCTCCAGCGGGTGGTGCGCAGCTTTGCTGTCACCTGTCAGCTTTGGTAGAAGGCAATAGAAAAGCATGTGTGTCACACCTCAACAAAGAAGAAAACAATGGTTCAATTCCTAATGTATACCTTTGATTTTAACCTTCATAGTAAATATAAGAGTCTGTACTGACAAAAAAAAAAAAAAAAAAAAAGAGTTGGGGCTGGAGAGATTGCTCAGCAGTTAAGGTGATTGCCTGTGAAGCCTACGGACCCAGGTGCAATTCTCCAGGTCCCACGTAAGCCAGATGCACATGGTGGTGCATGAGTCTGGAGTTCATTTGCAGTACCTAGAGGACCTGGTGAGCCCATTTTCTCTCTCTCTGTCTCTCTTTCTCTCTCTCTATCCCCCTCTGTCCCTAGTAAGTTAAGAAAAATAAATTTTAAAAAATTGTGGGTTTCGTGCCCACCATCTTAGATATTTTATGCTTGAAAACTAAATTATTTCTGTCAATACATCATTCTGTCACTGTCTGCATAAGTGTACTGTTCCAGAACCTAATGTTGAGTGCCATTCTCTAACAAGGAGTATGCTGTCTTTCAGTCTGCATGTCAGAAAATACCTGTGATGCTTTCAGTCTTCCCTGTGATTTACACAATGCAATACTCCCTTTTATATCAAATAGTCCTCTTTCATTGTTTCCCCCAATGTTACATTACTGACATAGTGAAATGAGGCAAGAAAGGTCTCATGGCTTAATGCAGTGCTTCTTGAACCCTACCTTGTATCATCATCACTTGGTTAGCCTGATTAGACAAGCATGCTGGAACCAGCCTGCAAAACGTCTACTTCAGTAGGTATAGTAGTTGTCTCTGCTGGTGAATAGCAAATTGTCACACACATAGTAATTTAAAGCAGTACACATTCATTATGTCATAGATTCTATAAGTCAGGAATTGCACACCCTAAACTAAGTCCTCTCACAGGAACAGTAATAGGCTACATCTAAGGCATTGTCTTTTACTGAGGTTTCTTCTGAAAACAACTAGGAAAGGACAGTCAAGATCATATAGTTCTAAGAACTGAGTTATTTATTTATTTATTTATTCATTTATTTATTTTGGTTTTTCAAGGTAGGGTCTAACTCTGGTCCAGGCTGACCTGCAATTAACTATGTAGTCTCAGGGTGGCCTCCAACTCACAGCAATCCTCTTACCTCTGCCTCCCGAGTGCTGGGATTCAAGGCGTGCACCACCACTCCCGGCAGAACTTAGTTCTTTAAACATGGTTGTGCTGGGTGCCTAACATCCTATTGGTTGCTGTCTCTCCCTAATTTCTTGCGCATGGGCTTTTCTGATATGGTTCCTTCATTCATCAGAATATATAAGCTGGAGACAAGAAAACGAGTCCATAGCAGTACAGCAAATGTTTTGGAACATACAATATTGAGGTATTCTTTTAGTTAAAAGGAAGTTACTCAATAGGGAGGTGCTGACATAGTCAGAAGTGACAACAGGCAGGGATCCTTAGAAATCATTTTAGAGTCTTTCACCTTCATGGTAGGTTTGGGTTGGGCTGTTGCATTTGCGTATTTATTTATTTGCTTATTGATGTGAATATGTGCCATGACATATGTGTAGATGCCAGAATACAACCTTGAAATGTTCCTCTCCTGAAACCTTGTAGCTTTTGAAACTAGTTGTATTTGTGCTGCTTGGAATGAAGGCCAGACTACTTGGCCTTATGTGCTTCAGGATCCCCCTGACTTTACCATTCATTACTGTAGGCACATTGGGATTATAGATGTTGGCGTGGCTTTACGTGGGTGCTGGAGTTTGAACTTGGGTTGGCAATTTTGCCTAACATTGCCGTTAACCACCAACCCATTTTCTTGGCATGAGAACTTGCATTCTTAGCAAGTTTATCTAATACATATTCTATTCTGTTTTGTAGTCTTACCCTCTATTTTGTTTAATGTGTTGGCTTGATCATAATTGATATTGAAAATATAGAAAGCAGACCTTTAGATTTCTAGTTTTGTAATGAGGTTCTGGGATAAAAGAGTAGTTGCCAGTTAATCCAGAGATGGAGAAGGGATCAGTGGAAGTTTGAATGTGACTGTATGTCCCCCATAGCCTGAAGGTTTGTTTTTTCTTTTGATTTCTGGAGATAGGGTCTCACTCAAGCAC
The DNA here is from genome assembly GCA_036346955.1 of Dipus sagitta. NCBI lineage: Eukaryota > Metazoa > Chordata > Mammalia > Rodentia > Dipodidae > Dipus > Dipus sagitta. The sequence goes on from CM070776.1 coordinate 104,641,827, forward strand.
AGGCTAATCTGTAATTCACTATGTAGTCTCAGGGTGGCCTTGAACTTTTGGCTATTCTCCTACCTCTGCCTCCCAAGTACTGGGATTTAAGGTGTGTGCCACCATGCCCTGCTATCTGCATGTTTTTGATGAAGCTTGCAATTTGAGTCTTCTGCCCCACAAGAACCACTGGAGGAGATGTCACTGAGAGCTGATCTTGTAATTCAGCCCTACTGCGTGTGTTCAGTACAATTTGAGCTCTGGATCCTCATGTTAGCTGGCTTACAGTAGTATCTCTTGCACGCTTCTATGGAAGTGAGTGGGATGACTTTCACCATGAAGGAAATTCCCCTGTAAGCCTGAAACAAACCCTTTTGTCCCATAAGCTGTTTCTGCACAGGTGTTTTTCCAGCAATGAGAAAGTTGCTACAACAGAAGCTGAGCTTGAACTCCCAACTTTCCTACATACAAGGTTTCCACATCTCCCTTTTTTCTAGCAGTGTTCCAAATGCTGCCTTTCATGGTAACTGATGACTTTCATTGTAACATAACTGATTCCATTGTTTTTTTTTTTTCGTGTATATTCTCTGCTACTTATAAAATATCTACTACAGTCTGGGGAGATGGCTTCGTGGGTTAAAGCACTTACTGGGTAAGTCTATTAGCTTTCTCACCTCCAGTGATGTAAGCCCCAGCATTGGTAATTTCAGGCCTCCTATCGCAATATGGGAGGAGACAAGTGTTTGCAGAGATGAACAACAAGAAACCCTCCTTTGAAACAAGGTGGAAGGCGAGGACTTCCACATGGTGGACCACACCCACACTTCCCCATTTGTACACCACACACATGCGCACACACATACACATGCATGCACAAATATCTTTTACTATATTTTTGCAAAGTTTGGGGAGAAATGAGGGAAATATATGATCTGCTCATTGCTTTTAGTTCCAACATGAGTCTAACACTGCAATGAAAATATTACTTTAAAATTAGATCTTTAGAAAATTATGTTGTACTGCATTTTATGAAAAAAATAGATAAGCCTAAAATCTTATCTTAGTTTTCACATACCTAATAAGAAACAGAAGAGCTGTAGAAAGAATGTTTTTGTTTTTACAGATAGGATCTCACTATGTTACCTAGGCTGGCCTGAAACTCAAGATCCTACTGCCTCTGCCTCTGGAGAACTACAAGTGCAGGCACACACTACAGCATGAAGGTTCTCATAATATGAGAATTTAGTTGTTTTAAGAAGAATTTTATCCCAGTGTTAAAGGAGTACTGAATGTGAAATGAGTATAGGGAGAAGTGAAACAAGATTGCTTGAATCAAGTGTGTGATTGACCACTCTCTAGAATGAATGTAAATTAATGTTCTCAGGTGTTCTACAACTTTTACTCAAGTTAGGGCTCAAAACAAAAGCAGCAATGTTGGGTTTGTTTTGTGTACTGCATCTTGGGTTCAGTATTTTTTATGAAATTATCCTGCATTTTCTAACATCCTTTATGGTCATCAGAATTTGAAGAAAGAAGTAATACCGGTTTTGCTTGACATATTTACAGAACTGAAAACAGATGGGATCAATAACAGGAATGCTAGTGGGCAAACCCAGCTTCCTTTGCCTTCCAGAAGAGGAAACTTGTCTCTAGTGAACATGCTGATGGAACCTGGACCAGATGTGAACAAGAAAAGTAATGATGCAGGTTTGGGGCCTTTTAATTGTTTTTATAAATTGAACTGATTGAAATACACATTTTCTTCCTCAGCCACTAAGTTTTGATCCTAGCTAGTGATGAATTAACTTGGAAGTGTACTTTAAAAAAATTTCTTTTGTTATTTTTGTTTATTTGAGAGTGACAGAGAGAGAAAGAGGCAGATAGAGAGAGGGAGAGTGACAGAATGGGCGCGCCAGGGCCTCCAGCCACTGCAAATGAACTCCAGACGCGTGCGCCCCCTTGTGCCTCTGGCTAACGTGAGTCCTGGGGAATCGAGCCTTGAACCGGGGTCCTTTGGCTTCACAGGCAGGCGCTTAACTGCTAAGCCATCTCTCCAGCCCGGAAGTGTACTTTTATTACATATTTCATTTAGGTGAAAGTATGAGTTCTTACTGCTAAAATAGCTTTCTCCTTTGAAAGGGTCCTTACATCTATTTGGGAACATCTGTACATAATAGATAATAAAGGAAGTTCAACCTTTTTCTTGGAAGTTTTAATTCAACCTCCTAATGTGGAATGAAAAATGCAGCCATTTTCCTGTATCTTTCCTTTTTTGAACACTTTAATTATTCTGTTTTTTTTTTGTTTGTTTTGTTTTTTGAGGTAGGGTCTCACTCTAGCCCAGGCTGACCTGGAATTCACTATGGAGTCTCAGGGTGGCCTCGAACTCACGGCGATCCTCCTACCTCTGCCTCCCGAGTGCTGGGATTAAAGGCGTGCGCCACCACGCCCCAATTATTCTGTTTTTTAACTATTCTGATTTTTTTTTTACTTTTCCCTCACTGTGATTCTTCAAACCTCTGTTTTAAAATTTGCTGTTATAACATGTCACCTACTTACAAAAGAATCTTCAGATGGTGATTAAGGGGAAATTGGACAATGCAGTGTCATACAAATATGACAAATAAGAAAGTCAGATACTTTAATGTCTGAGTTGAAAAACGCCATAATGATTAGAGGATTTTCTAGTTTCACTATGTCTTACATTCTGTGAGTCTACTATTTGACACTTTGTCAACAGTATTTATGAAGAGCTCAGTGATTTTTTGTCCAGATGAAACCTTTTCATTCATTTTACTGCCTTTTATACTTTGATGTTACTTCTTGTTCAGTGATTATAATATTTACATCTGTAACAACAGATAGAGGTATTAATGGACTAATAAAAAGCCCTTAGTACTAATGATAAGACATGACTCTTGGTGGGAAAAGAACTGCTTGACTTTGTTTTATCCTTTTTCCTCTTTTAGGTTGCAAACCACTTCATGAGGCAGCTAATGAAGGATATAATGATATAATTGTAGACTTATTAAAAGCTGGCACAGATGTAAATTATGAAAATACAGATGGAATTTTGCCCTTATACGAGGCTGTTGCAAGCAATCTTTCAAAGGTACAGTGAGTTCAGTTTAGGTTCTTACTACTTTTTTGGTAAAGTGAATGAAGAAAATGAAGATAGCTTAAACTGAGAACTAAAGTGATTCCTCTTATTAATGAATATAGTAAGGCCTGCTATAAATAAAAATGAAGTATACTATTACAAATTATAGCATTTGAAACCAATGTGTATCTTAATAACTCACTTTTCTGTTGTCTATCACATAATTTACGTAGATCAGAAGAAAACACATTCTAATGAATCTAACATCTCTCATTTGTGCATAAAATGATTTATCCAAAAAGGCTTAATTTTAGTGAAATAAATATAATAATAGATATTTTTTCTTTTTGATTAAGATCTAAATATGTAGTTCTGGCAAGGCTCAGAAGAGAAATATTCCTGCTTTAACCTCCTGACTACTGGACTGTAAGCCTGTGACATACTGTGCCTACATTTTTGGCGTTGCTGTTTTCACTTTATCCTGGTTATATGGGCTAGATAATCCACCCTACATTGAAGAGCATATCTATTTAGGTTCTAATTGAACCACATCCTATTTTCTAGACTAGCAAAGACTAAAGTGTATTCATTTGCTTTAACTCTTCTGTCAAATTTATATCACAGTATATAGGACATCTTTGATCTTACAGTTCTTTTTTAAACCATGAGCTCAAAGACGATCTTCGTTCAACTCTTGAGACATCATAAATTTGCCCTAAATACTCTATTAATCCATTCCCTTTCAAACCTTATGGTTTTCTATTTTTACTCTGAAAGACCTGTTAGTTTCTCATTTGTCAGTCTCTTCATAGGTGCTTCATGTACTCTAGATGTTTTCTCATATGACTTCAGGAAATCTTCTATCTATTCATTTTCATTTTGTGATTTATACTAAGTGCATTTCCATCTGTTTGTTAACTGCTTACAACATCAGTGATTAGTGATAAACTAATCAAGAGTCAAGAGAAAGGTACTGATGGGATGTGTGGAAGAAATGTCATGTAAATTAGCAAGGAGAAACATTCAGTGAAATCACAGTTTAATTTTTTAATTTTTGTTTTATTTTATTTATTTACCTACATATGAGAGAGAGAGACAGAGACAGATGTTAAGAGACAACAGGCAGGGCTTCTAGCCACTACAAAGGAACTTCAAAGGCATGCACCATCACATGCATTTGGCTTACATGGGTTCTCAGAAGTTGAACCTGGGTTCTTAGGTTTTCATATTTTTAAGTGATCTTAGTTAAAATTTTACTTTTGAAGGTCTATTTTCCTTTATATTCATTTGGTTACTTCAGGGAAATGAGAAAGATACTCAGATACAAAGTGTCTTATAGACAAATAAATACTTAGAGTAAAAAATAACCACAGGTGATAGCACAAATGGAGCTGAGTTTAGAGGATGAAAATTAGAAAAATTGGATTCTAATCGTAGTTCTACTGGTTGAGAACAATATTTGTGTCTTTATATCTCAAATGAAGAATGTCATTTTTCAGCTGCTCTAGTTTATACTATCTTAACATGTGAGGCAGTTACTCTACCAACTAAGGTATATCCCAGAGCCCTAAAGTATTTAATTATAATTCAAACTCAGCTTACTAGAACTATTACCCATAGTTCAAGAGATTGATTCCCACATGTGTTGGCTGTATTTGACAAGGAGACTTGAACATTTCCATCGTCACAGAAAATTCTGTTAGAAAGCTCTGGTCTACAGAAGGAGTTGGCGATTACTTCTCTAAGAGGCTAGACGTAATACTTAAGTTTGTTGGGCCACACAAAATCTGTTAAAGCTATACAGCTGATTAGTGGATAAAATGCTTATTATGCAAGCATGAAGACCTGACTTTAATACCTAGCAGTCACATAAATGCCACGTGTGGCTGTGTGCACATATAATGCCAACTTTCAGGAAGCAAAGGAAGGTAAATCCCCAAGACGGACTGGCTAGCTAGAATAGCTGATTGTGAGATCTATGTACAATAAGAGAACCAGTTTCAAAAAATCAGATGAAGAGCAACAGATGAAGCAACACAGTGTCAACATCTGGACTCCACAGCATGTACACATGGCCCTTCACACACACACATATAACACACGTCCACACACTGCACATACACACATGCAAAAAAGAAAAGTCTTCAAGTTTGAAACATAAACATATTTATGAACACAGTAAACAATAACATCCAAAACTATGACAGCTATTGTTACAAATAAATATGTTCCATAAAAAATCATCCTTTACTAAATAAAATTAAGCTCTAAACATGAGTTTAAGCTAATACAAATAAAATACATGCAAACATTTTTAAAACATGTTGAATCAAGCATTATATACACATATGACACAAATGGCATTTATCTCAGGAATATGATTGGATTATATTAGAAAATCAATGTAATTTACCAAATTAATGAACTAATACTAAAAAAATTTATTTTCTTATATATAAAAAGGGTATTTGAGAAAAATCCAAATATGTTTATGATTAAAATGTAAAAGCGCTCATTAAACCAAAAGTGGCAGTAAACTTTTCCCTTTTTGATAAAGTGCACCTTCAAAATTTTCAGAAATGGACTGTAGAGAAGGCTTAATTAGTAAAATGCTTGGCACTAATGTCTTAGCTGGGCATGGTGGCATATGTGTCTATAATTCCAACATGGGAAAAGCATACACAGGTGGATCCCTGGGCCATGCTAAGTAGCAATTCTAGCTGATTCTGTGAGCACTTATTTCAATGAGAGAGAATTCAGTAAGGCAGAGAGAGATTAAAGGCACCTGATGTTAACTTCTGGATATGAGCATGCATGCAGACACACACACACACCAACTCATAGGTTCATGCAGTCACCTGCCACACATATGTGCTCCCACAGCCATATACATACAAAAAATAAAGGTAATCTCAAACTTTATTGTGAAGAACTACTTTTTCTTTATTGTCTTAAACATGGCAAAAATGCCTGCACCCACTGCTTCTGACTAGCATAATACTGCAGGTTTCTACCCAATGTGTTAATGGAAGAAAAAGAAATAAAGAGCATGCATACAATTTGGAAAGAAAAGAATAAAACTGTTTTATTTTATATAACATGGAAGAAAAACCATCTGCTCTGCTAGGTGTGGCGTCTCATGCTTGCAGTCTGATCAGGTAGGAGAATTACCATGAGTTTTAGGGCAGGCTGACTACAGAGTTGGTTGTAGTCTAGGCTGATCTAGAATGACACTGCCTCAAACAACAACTACATAATGAAGCTAGGAAGATGGTTCAATGGATAAAATGATTGTCATATAAGCATGAGGACCTGACTTCAGATCCCAAGTGCTAACATAACATGCTGAGTTTGAGGTATTCTTGTAATTCATGAACTGGGGAGATAGAAACACAGAATCCTCAGGGCTCAAGGGTCAGCCAGTCTACCTGAATCAGTGAGCTGTAGGATCAGCAAGACACCCTATCTCAAAGAATAAGGTGGGAAAACAATTTGTGAAGCCTCTTGAGGACATTAACCTCTGTTCTCCACATGCACCAGCACAAATGTGGGCACCCATACACATAAGAACACACAAACATATACATGCATATGCAAAAAGTAGAAACCAAAAGAAAAACAAATCATTCTTGTATTTCATATGATGTAATGAAAAATAGAATACAGAGGGGTACTGTGTAACTACGTAATTCTATCACATTCAACTACATTTATCTGTACCAACAGTGAAGAACTTGAAGTTGGAATTTAAAGATATTATAGGCTTGAAGATAAATTTTATATGATATGCTAATACCTTTGTGTTGAATATTATAGAATATTGCTAAGAAGTATCAAATAAAACCTAGATAATTTTAAAGGTGTGCCATGTTTCTACTTGAAAGACTCAGTATTCTTTATGCTTCTGTTCTAACTAAATCAGAGACTCAGTTCAATTCAAAATCTCAACTAACCATTGCATGGAAATTGTTATGCTGATTTTAAAATTTATATGGAATTGAAAGGAGCTTGAAATAGCTGAGAAGTTTTGAAATAGCAGTATTATAGGGCTTAACACTACCATTTGCATATAGGTACTTGTTTTATACCTATACTAATTAAGAAGTATGACATTACAGTTCTTAAGAACAGGTTTCTCAGCCTTAGCCCTGCTGACAATTCGGTGGGTGTTTGTCTCTTTGTCATGGAGTGCTGTCCTGTATATTTAGAGGACGCTTAGCAGAGTCTCTAAACTTTAACTACGTGATGCCAGCAGAAACCACATCCCAATAATGACTCTGAGCATTGCTGAATATACTTAGGTGACAAAAATCAGCCCCACTTGGGAACCACTGGGTTTTAGACAGAAAACAGTTGTATAGTTGAGTAAAAGCTGATCAGTTTGTATAACTTTTCATTGACAACTTTCATAATTGTAGACAATAAACCATGATAATTCCCTCCCCTCTCCCCATTGCCCTTCAGAGTTCCACTCTCCATCATTTCCCCTCTCTTTCTGAATAAGTCTCTTTTATTTTGATCTCATCTTTTTCTCCTGTTTTGAGGGGCTTGTGACTATACTACTAAACACTGTGAGGTCATGGATATCTAGAGCAATTTCTGTCTGAATGATTGCATTATAAGCAGTTCTACCCCTCCTTTGGCTCCTACATCCTCTGCCACATCTTCCAGAATGGTCTGAGACTTTGAAGGTATGATAGAGATATCTCAGTCCTGAATACTCCTCTGTCACTTCTCAGCCTGATGGAGCCTTTTTGGTCATACTCAGTGTTCCCTACCATCTGAAAAGAGAAACTTCTCTTACCCAAAGTGAGAGTAGCATTAATATGAGTATGAACATTAAGAAAAGTGCCTACAGGATAGTTTGGAGAGCATAATATAGGCATTTATCCAGGTAAAAGCAGACATCACACTCCTAGGGCTCATGACCTCTCCCCTGCCATAGGCTTTTGATTAGGTTTTCTGTACCAGGCATGTATTTACTTCCATGGAGTGACCTCCAGTCCATTTAGGAAGCAGTTGGTTTCCCCAATAACAACATGGAGCTATTGTACGCACTCAGTCATTTGGACTGGCTGGCCAAAATTAAGGCTTGCCATGTCCAATATTTTCACTGCTGATGACTTCTCTCTCCCACAGGGCTGCGTGCAGCATAGCTTTTGCCAGCATTCTGTCAGCTTGTCTAATGTGAGGAGGTTTTCAGTTCAGGTGCAGCTTGATTTCTCAGTGACCTTGCTGCCCAAGCATGTGGGGTCTTTTTTTTTTTTTTCTTTATTAGTCAGTTTTGTATTCAGCAAATACAGTCAGTTTGGTACCATTATAAGGCTCATCCGTGACCTACTCCCTCCCCTTGGCCCCTCCTTGTTGAGGTATACGGGTCATGTATTGTGGAGTTAGCCCACAGTTATGGGTAAGCTAAATGTCTCTGCATATCATGACCCAACATGTGGCTCTGACATTCTTTCCGCCCCCTCTTCCGCAAAATTTCCCTGAGCCATGTTGGGTTCATTTTTGGTCTGCTTCAGTGATGAGGTGTTGAGGGCCTCTGAGGATCTGGCTCTCTGGTTTGGTAGGAGTTGATTTTTCTCTGTGCTGATCTCCTTCCCCCTTGTGCTGGTATCCGGTTCATCAGGAAAACAGCCCCCTTGCTTGTTTCTCCAATTTTTCTTAGTTTCAGCCGGGGCCCTTTTGAGGTATGATGTGGTGGCTCTCTCCTTAGGATCTACATCTATCTGAAAAAGAGAAGCAGATTCTCCAACAGAGAGTAAGTTAGCACCAGGACAAATGAGATAACCCTTATTTTTTTTATAGAGAGAATTTAATAGGTGTAGGCCCTCTTGTAGGCCACAATTGAGGGTAGCTTGATGTTGGAGAGTGGGCTTATGTTTGGGTATGGTTCTGACTTGTTTCCCAGCTCCAGCTATGGGTCCCATACCAGTGAGGGGATCACTTAGCCAAATTGAGAGCAGTTGGTTCCCCACCATGGCTGTGTGCCACCACTGCACTTGTGTGGGCATCACACCAAGTTATTTGCTGCTAAGTAGGTTAGACCATGCGTTGCTTCAACAGATATTGGTCATTTTCCCCCAATCGCCCATGTAGCACCTTCTGGCACTAGAAGTGCGGACTGTCTGGGGACTGACTCTCTTCCAACTTCCAGCCATGCCATTCTAATTTGCATGTCAATCACATAAGGTGTCTTCAGCAGTAGGGTCTTACCACTAGCCTTTGGTGGGTCATCAAGTACTCTGACAGAAATCTGTCTGTCTTTTAGGAAACTTTGTAGGTCTCTCTGATCAAATGTTCATTGTGGATGATAGCCCCATGCTGGTTCTGGGAGTTACAGGTCAGTGCCCACTAAGAAAATGAGGAAACAGCTAACTAATATACAAGAGTTAGAGATAAGAGAGAGAGAGAGAGAGGGAGAGGGGAAGTGAGGGAGGGAAGATGTAGGTGATTAAGTTTAGTCTTGATCTTACCATCTCCAGTGTCTTGTGGTTCAGGTGTTCCCTGTAAGTGCCTGGTGAAGGATCAGCCATTTGGTCTGTCTTTTAGTAAATAGAAGATTATGGTACCATTGCCATTTGGGTCTAGATTTGTGTTTCCCACCCCTTTAATGCCCTCCCCTCCCTCCCCTTCCATCTTAGTGTCTAGTCTAGGAGATGCTTGCTGGGTATGTAAGGTGTCTTGGGTAGATTCAGGTTAGGTGCTGTAGATGAGTGAGAGTATGTGGTGATTTTTTTTTCTGTGATTGGGTAAGTTCACTGAGAATGATCTGTTCCAGATTCAACCATTTTTCCTCAAATTTCATTGTGTCATTTTTTTCTTACTGCTGTATAGAATTCCATTGTGTAGATATACCACATCTTAGTTATCCATCCTTCTAGTGATGGACATCTGAGTTGATTCCAGCTCTTAGCTATTACAAATTGAGCTGCTATAAACATGGTTGAGCAAATCTCTCTAGCCTGTGGTTTGAAGGTTTTAGGGTAGACGCCCAGTAAGGGAATAACTGGGTCTGTTGGTATCTCTATACTCAGCTTTTTCAGAAGTCTCCATATTGCTTTCCAAAGTGATTGTATCATCCTACATTCCCACCAACAGTGGATGAGTGTTCCTACTTCTCCACATCCTCACCAGCATTTATTTTTATTTGATTTTTTGATGTTTGCTATCCTTATTGAGGTAAGTTGGAATCTCATAGTTGTTTTAATTTTCATTTCTCTGATGATTAGGGATGATGAACATTTTCTTAAGTGTATGTTTGCCATTTCTATTTCTTCCTCTGTGAACGACCTGTTCAGCTCTTTGCCCCATTTTGTGAGTGGGGTGTTGGACTTCTTACTGTTTAGATTTTTGAGTTCTTTGTATATTCTAGAGATTAGGCCTCTATCAGTTGGATAACCCGCAAATATTTTCTCCCATTCTGTGGGTAATCTATTGGCTTTGCCTATTGTATGCTTGTCTGCAAAGAAACTCTTCAGCTTCATGTGATCCCATTGGTTGAGTGATGGTTTAAGTTCATGAGCTACTGGGGTTTTGTTCAGGAAGTCTTTTTCTATTCCTATTATCATGGAAAGTACTTCCTAAATTTTCTTCCAGTAGTATTCGAGTTTCTTGTCTTATATTGACATCTTTGATCCATTTGGACTTGAGTGTAGTGCATGGTGCAATGTGTGGGTCAAGTTTCAGTTTCCTGTACATGGTTATCCAGTTTGTCCAGCACAATTTGTTGAAGATGCTGTCTTTTTTCCAGCCCATATTGTTTGGGCCTTTATTGAATATCAAGTAGCTATAGTTGCCTGACCCAAAGTCCGGGTCCTCAAGTCTATTCCATTGATCTATACTCCTGTTTTTATGCCAGTACCATGCTGTTTTTATTACTATGGCTTTGTAATATAGCTTTAGATCAGGTATGGTGATGCCTCCAGAGGTATTTCTTTTGCTGAGGATATGTTTGGAAATGCGAGGCCTTCTGCCTTTCCATATGAAATTTGAGATCATTTTTTCTATCTCTGTGAAGAACACTGTAGGGATTTTAATTGGAATTGCATTAAATCTGTATATTGCCTTTGGTGGGATTTTCATCTTCACAATGTTAATTCTGCCTATCCAGGAACATGGGAGGTCTTTCCATTTTCTCATGTCCCCCTCAATTTCTTTTTTGAGTGTTTTTATGTTTTCATTGTATGGATCTTTCACTTCCTTGGTTAACATTATTCCAAGGTATTTTTTTTTGTTGCTATTGAAAATGGGACTATGTCCCTTATTTCTTTCTTGGTATCTTTGTCGTTTGCATAAAGGAAGGCTACTGATTTTTGTGCATTGATTTTGTATCCTGCTACTTTGCTATAGGAGTTAATAACCTTCAGGAGTTTTGGGATGGAGTCTCTCGGGTCTCTTACATATATAATCATGTCATCAGCAAATAAAGCTAACTTAACTTCCTCCTTTCCAAATTGTATCCCTTTTATTTCCTTCTCCTGTCTTATTGCTTGAGCTAGGACTTCCAGTACTATATTGAAAAGCAGAGGTGAGAGTGGACAACCTATCTTGTTCCTGATGTTAATGAGAATTCCTCCAGTCTGTCTCCATTAAGTAGTATTTGGGCCTTCGGAGCTTCATATATTGCCTTTATTGGGTTGAGATATGAACCAACCATGCCAATTCTCTCCAATGTTTTGAACATGAAGTGATGTTAAATCTTGTCGAAGGCCTTTTCTGCATCTATCGAAATGATCATGTGGTTTTTATGTTTAACCTTGTTTATGCGGTGTATTACATTGACAGATTTCCGTATGTTGAACCACCCCTGTGTTCCTGGAATGAATCCCACTTGGTCAAGGTGGATAATGCTTTTGATGTGTTGTTGGATTCGGTTTGCAAGGATTTTGTTTAGGATCTTTGCATCTAAATTCATCAGGGAAATAGGCCAGTAGTTTTCTTTTCTTGTGGCATCTCTGCCTGGTTTTGGAATTATGGTGATGCTAGCTTCATAAAAGGAGTTGGGTAGCTTTCCCTGGTCACCAATTGTGTGGCACAGTTTGAGGAAGATTGGTTTGAGTTCTTCCATGAAGGTTTGGTAGAATTCAGCTGAGAAGCCATCTGGTCCTGGACTCTTGTTTTTTGGGAGGTTTTTTTTTTTATTACTTTTTCAATCTCCGTGAGTGTGATGGGTTGATTGAGGTGATTAATCTGCTCTGTGTTTAGCTTTGGTAGATGGTATGTGTCCAGGAATTTATCCATCTCCTCCACATTATCCAGTTTTGTGGAGTAGAGGTTTTTGAAATAAGTCCTGATGATTCTCCCAATGTCACTTACGTCTGTTGTGATCTCTCCTTTTTCATTCTGAATTTTGTTAATTTGAAGCTTCTCCTTTTTTTGCTTGATCAGATTGGCCAGGGGTTTGTCAATCTTGTTTATTTTTTCAAAGAACCAGCTCTTTGTTTTGTCAATTGTCTTAATTGTTTCCTTCGTTTCCAGTTCATTGATTTCTGCAGTTGCCAAGCAGCCTGGGCTTTGGCTCTCACTTGCCAAAGCCACCTATCTACTGCCTGGCAGGGGCGCCAAAGTTGCCTGAGTTCTCGAGCGGTAATGTGCCAAAGCTGCCTGCGTTCGAGCTAGGAGTGGCACTGAGGCAGCAAGCACTGAATCAGCTCGAACTCTGGCTGGGAACACTGGGACCAGGATGTAGTCTGTGCTCCCCTGCTAGAGGACAGTGGTGAACGGCCAGCGCGGCAGACAGGTAGGGGATGGCACCTGAGCTGGCGCAAGCGAGAGACACAGTCTGAGCTTGCGTGGCAGCTGCTGTGGGACTGGGCTCACTCAGTAAGTGGGCGAGTGGAAGACAGTGTGGAGCAGTCTAAGCTTCCGCACGCAGGGAACAATTGGCACGTGGTGGCAGCAGTGCCGGCGCCGGCGTAGCAGCAGCTGCAGCGGCGGTGCTGTGAACACGGCGGTTATTTGGGGTGAGGGGTGACTACCCGCCCGTGAGGGGATCCACGATTCCCTGTTCCCCAGCCTCTGTGCCCTCCCAGATTTCTCTCCCCTAAAAGCCACTATGTACCCTTAATATCTTGCCTTTCTTTCCCCGGGATTTGCAGCACAGCTAGGCGGTCGCCATCTTGGCCGGAAGTCGGCATGTGGTGTCTTGAACAGTAAGGTCTTATCATCTAATTCTGCGTGTGAAACTAAGACCCTTGGCAATGGCCTGTAATGGTTTGGGGGCATTAGGTATCTCCCTGGCCAACAACTCACTGGAAAGGTACCCCATCCCTGGCACTGAAATTTTTGTAGTAACAGTCTAAGGCTTCTGGGTAGGACATTATCCAGAAAAGTAGGTTTCCATGTGGCTCATTCACAGCATCTTGAATTTTGATTAACCCTCCCTCACCTGTCTTTTACTCAAACTATTCCTGTGACCTCACTTAGAGCATTTGTCCCCTGCCATCTGCTTAAATATATGGAATACCACCTCCTTAAGTCCTCCCTTATTACCCCTCCTTTATAGCCCTTTTCTAGCTTACTGGCTTCTGCTACATATTTTTACCCCAACTCACATACAAGAATAAACATTTTTAGCTAGGATCCACATATGAGGGAGACCATGTGACGTTTGACATTCTTGGTCTGGGTTATATCACTTAGTGGGATCGTTTCCAGATCCAGCCATTTCCTGCAAGTTTCATAATTTCATTTTACTTTATCACTGAATAGAACTTCGTTGTATAAATGTACCCCATCTCCATTATCCATCCATTAATTCAGGGATGTCTAGGCTGGTTCAATTTCCTAGCTATTGTGAATAGAGCAGAAATAAAGAGTAAGAAGACTCCTTAGGATATATGCCTAGTAGCGGTATAGCTGGGTCATAAGGTAAATCTGTTTTTAGCTGTCTCAGGATCCTCCATACTGATTTCCACAATGGCTGTACCAGATTCCATTCCCACCAACAGTGTAGAAGCTTTCCTCTCTTTCTGCCCCCTCACCACCATTTATTGTCATTTGTTTTCTTGATGATAACCATTCTGACGGGAGTGAGATGGAATCTCAAATTAGTTTTAATTTGCATTTCCCTGATGGCTAAGGACGTAGAACATTTCTTTAGATGTTTCTAGGCTATCAGTATTTCTTCTTTTGAGAGCTTTGTATTTAGTCCCATTTTACAATTGGTTTGTTTGATTTCTTATTATTTAGTTTGTTTTGTATTCTTTGTCCTAGATATTAATCCTCTGTCATATGTATAGCTGGCAAAATTTTCTTTCTGATCAGTTGATTTTTGACTGTGGTATAGAGCTAAGTTCAATGAAGAAAGGATAATTTGTGAATAAATTGAGTTTGAATTTTTGAATTTCCATTTTTAAAGTACATAAAATTTTGCACCATACATAAAAAGCTAATTTAAAATGGGTCATAGGTCTAAATGAAAGAGTTAAGAAAATCTCACAAAATAAATGATATTTATTAATTTTTTTGACATAAAGTTTTCTCAAATAGGACATATAAAGAATGAAATCTACTGTCCTGTTCTGATATATTGGATCTTGTGAAAATGTAAATTAAAATAAAATGGGAAATCTCTCAGATTGAGAGAATGTATATTGTAGTGTATCTAACAAATAGTTGTACTCAGAATTTTAAAAGTGTTCTTAGAAGTCAGTTATAAGACCACCGTCCATTAAGAAATGGGCAAAACGGGCTGGAGAGATGGCTTAGTGGTTAAGCACTTGCCTGTGGAACCAAAGGACCCCAGTTCAAGGCTCAATTCTCCAGGACCCACGTTAGCCAGATTCACAAGGGGGCGTATGCATCTGGAGTTCGTTTGCAGTGGCTGGAAGCCCTGGCATGCCCATTCTCTCTCTCTCTCTATCTGCCTCTTTCTGTCTCTGTCACTCTCAAATAAATCAATAAAAATGAACAAAAATTTAAAAAAAAAAAGAAATGGGCAAAACAATTCAGTCTCATTACCAAGGAATATATGTGAATGAAAAATGCTTAAAATGATGGATCATTCATCTCATGGTAATGCAAACCCACAGTTATGTCAGTTCATAGCCACAAGTGTGGTGAAATGAAGACTACTGAAAATAACAAATATTGCACAGATGTTGTAACAGCATGTGGATTCTCTGGTGCTAGTATAAGTAGTACATTTGAGAAAACAATACATCCATTTTTAAATTATATTAAAATATATTTACCAGTCTGGTGGTGGTGGTAATAGATCAGTAGTAGTGTACTTGGCTGGCATTCATGAAGCCTTGTGTTTAATCACCTGCACCACAGAGATAAAGTAAGTGTGTGTGTGTGTGTGTGTGTGTGTGTGTGTATTGTGTGCTGTGTGTATAAAATGAATTATTGGCTCACTCCTAGATATTTACCCAAGAAACTGAATAAGCTTCATCCACACATAGACGTGCACTAGAATGTGCACAGCAGAATTATTCAAAATACCCTCAAAATGAAAGGGACCCCATATGTTTTTCAACATGGTGTATGAATAATTCAATTATTAATAAGAACAAGCCATGGATATATAGATGTGAGTGTATTTCCACACCATACTAAGTGAGACATCAGAGTAGACATACATGTTATTAGTCTGTTAATGAAAAATTCTGCAAATGACAAGTTTTCAAGTGATAGACCCAGGCCAAGGTTACCTCAGAGAAACATAAAATGTATCTTGGAAACTGAGCTAGTGGTAGTTCTTGTGATATGCTCGCAAAGAATTTGGATGTATTCTGCCTGTGTCCTGAGGACTTGAGTGAGGTTGAATTCAAAGTTAAAGGTAATGGTCTAATGTGATTAGTGGAGGTTATTTGAAGACAACATGGCTTTCATACTGTGAGATGGTTTTAAAGTTCTAGACAGGGACTGTTCCTGACAAAATGCCTGTATTTGTTGAAGCGATTAAAGGGATTAAGTGGGGCTAGAGAGAGGACTCAGTGGTTACAGCCAATTCCTTGCAACTTCTTATGGTCTCAGTGTGATTCCCCACGTAGAGCCAAATGTGTCTTTACCTCTTTCAATAAGGGAATATGTAAGGCTCACTAGTTTTCCTCAAAGGCAAATTACAAAAGTAATATGAGATATAAATCACATCTACTGACCCCTGCCAATCTAACATCCATTTCAACGGAACACTGAAAACTGGATTACGTTAAATGGTCTCAAGAACTAACTAGCATATCCATAATACAGGATATCCTATACGAAAAATGTCCTGGACTCTACAGAAGTGACTACTGAAAACAAAGTGGCAAGAGAATGTGTGAACCATGATTGATTCCTGACTCTCTCATAACAGATAAAACATATTTTTGAGCAATTTGGTAATATCAATCAATATGGCTAGATATTAGATGATATTAGATAAGCATAGCTTATAGCTCAAGCAGCTGTTTAATTTTATTATAGTCATATAAAAGTATGTCTTTATGAGGTGCATATTTAAATTAAATGTCATTGTATGTGCAACCATAATTTATAAGGTTAGGCAATTTTGTTTATGTATTTTTATATACCCACAGCTACATATATATATGGGGAGAAATGTCAGTTGTCAACTTCATGAAGGATTATAGGAGTCCTTTTAAAAAAAATTATTATTTATTGGACAGAGTAAGAGGGAGAGAGAGAGAGAGAGAGAATGGGTGTGCCAGGGCCTCCAGCCACTGCAAACGAACTCCAGAAGTGTGTGTCCCCTAGTGCATCTGGCTAATATGCGTCCTGGGGAATCAAACCTGAATCCTTTGGCTCTACAGGCAAACGCCTTAACCTCCAGCCCTAGGTGTCCTTTTTTTTGAGATTGGGTTTTCCTCGAGGCCAGGATGACGTGGAACTCATTCTGTAGTCCCTGGCTGACCTTGAACTCACAGTGATCAGGATTAAAGACATGACCCCCACCACTGAATTCATGTTTTACCTTTTGGAAGTTTTGTACTTTAAAAAATATGCTTCTCTATGTGTAGGTCAGAGGACAACTTTGAGTATTGTTTCTCAGAACAGCTTCACTTTGAATTTTCTCTTTTTGGCTTTTCAAGGTAGGGTTTTACTCTACTTAGGCTAATCTGGAATTCACTATGTAGTCTCAGGGTGGCCTCGAACTCACAGCAATCCTTCTACCTCTGCCTCCCTCCCGAGTGCTAGGGAAAAAAGCCGTATGCCACCATGCCTGGCTCCATCAACCATTTTTTTTTAAAGATAAGGTCTTTCTCTAGCCTGAAACTCACCAATTAGGCTCAGCAGCAAATTCCAGGGATCCTCTTATTTATGCCTCCCCAGCACAGGAATTACGAGGTTGTGTTACCATGCCCAGCATTTTTATGTTGGTACTGGGATCAAATCAGATCTTCTTGCTTCAGGGGCAAGTACTTTAGAGACTGTACTTTACCTGCAGTTTTAAAGTTTTTAAAGAAAAATTAGGGCAACAAGATAGATATGGAGGAAACTCCACCCGAACTTATTTTAAAAGCATGTCTATTAACATATAATTTACATACTACAAAATTCATTCAGGCTGGGCATGGTGCCACATGCCTTTATTCTTGGCACTCATGAAGCAGAGGTAGGAGGATTGCTGTGAGCTCAAGGCCACCCTGAGACTACATAGTGAAATTCCAGGTCTGCCTGGGCTACAGTGAGATCATACCTCAAAAAAACAAAAAATAAAAATAAAAATTAAAAATCACTCAGAAGTATACAGTTCAGTTGTTTTTGTTATATTCACACAGTTGGGTAAACATCATTATCACCTAATTTGTAACATCTTTATTATTCCTGAAAGAAACCTCACAATCGTTAGCTGGCACTCCCCAAAGGCCATAAGTCTACCAGTCCCTGGAAACCTTTCATCTACTTCCAGCCTCATGACTAGAATGAATATATGGACTTTAAGGAGGAAGACCGGAAAGGAAAAGTGCCATTCCCTTCACATTACATCATTTCTTTTCCTATCTCTTTTTTTTTTCCTTCCACTTTCTTCTTTCTCTTTTCCGTCTTAGTATGTTTAAGAGAAAACATATTTGTATAAGAAAATCATGACTTAGTAACAATGACTTTATATTGAGCAACGATTTTATAGGTAATCCCAGATTCCGTGTTGTGGTCAGAATATTTGCTGTTGCTTTGTGTTGTGTGCCAGCACACATCTGGAATAATACACTCTTTGTCTTGTCTACTTTCCTTGAACAATTTTTTCCTAGGAGGGGGAGTCACTTCCTTTGAATGGAGCTGACACATTGTTTGGAAATGAAAAAGGAAAGTGTGCTCTGGATGAAGCCAAAGATTTCTCTATGAAGAGTAGCCTTGAGAAATATGTTCTTAGACATAAAACATGCCATATATCAGGTAAGGTTAAACTTCCCTCTTACACATTAATAGGCTTAGAGAAATTAGGTGGAAAAATACAAAAATTAGAGAACTTCATAATCACAATAATTTCATAAATTTTGAGAAAATACATTCAAAGATGTTATTTCATCATTTTAATAATGCACACTGACTTGTTGTCAACTGTATGTAAGGGAAATACTCTAGAGGACAAAGCAAAGGCAATTCTTTTTCCAAGGTTGTGCAGAGCTATGAATTCAGAAACGTTTAAAATTTTTCCTTTCTAAAAATGTTTATTCATTTATTTGTGTAAATGATTATTCGTGTGTATGGGGGGGGTGGTTGCAAGGGTCTCTTGCCTCTGCAATGGAATGCCACACAATCACACCACTTTTGCATCCTGCATTACTTCTGTAGTTGAGGAATGGAAACCAGGCTAGCAGCCTTTACAAGCAAGAGCCTTTAACTAATGTGTCATTTTCCCATCCTCAGTGATTCTTTCATTTACTTGTATGTGATAGAATTTATAATTGTGCCAGGTGTAGTGGTTCACACTTTTCATCCCAGCTCCTGGGAGGCAGAGTTAGAAGTATTGCCATGAGTTTGAGCCTAGCCAGGGAGTACATACTGAATTCCACATCAGCCAGGTGTTGAGTGAAAACCTACATCACAGAAACAAACAAACAAACAAAAAACAACCAAAAAAGAAATTATAGTTGGATCTATCCATTGCAATGAGTATGGCTAGAATTCCTTAAGAGGTTTTCTTTTATTTAATGTTTTTATTTTTATTTTTATTTATTTATTTATTTGAGAGAGGAAAAGAGGCAGAGTGAGAGAACAAGAAGGAGAGAGAGTGAGAAAGAGAGGGAGCACCAGGGCCTCCAGCCATTGCAAATGAACTCCAGATGAATGCGCTCCGTTGTGAATCTGGCTAACATGGGTTATGGGGAATCAAACAGAGGTACTTTGGCTTTGCAGAAAAGTGCCTTAACCGCTAAGCCGTGTCTCAACCCTACTTAAGAGGTTTTCTTATGCATGTATATTATATTTTCAGAATAGATATCAAAATAATTTAATTTGTATTTGTAAGTTAAATTCTATAGAAATTATATTTAAAACTAATTTAAACTCATGGAAAATTTTAATTCACTCTTCAGTGCACCTTTCTTTGGTAAGATTACACTTCTTTGCTAAAAAACAAACATCCAGTAGTTCTTCAGTTCTATACAAGGGAAGTACTCTAAAGGAAAAGAGAAAGGTAATACTGTCTGCTACTTCTCAGGGGACTCAATTGGGTTCATCATTCCTTATACTCCTTATTTGTTTGGTAGAACAGTGTATTGTGTTTTACCTTGTTTCTTTTTTGTCCAGGTTTCTGGATGATGTTCCTATCAAACCATCTTTACCAGAAGTGCTGTATACCTCAGAATTCATGTCTATATAATCAATTGTTTGTACTAGACAGTGCAGAGTCTTAAAACTGAGAGGAAGTAAAACTTTGTCCCTTCCATATTCTCTTAGGATCCATGCCTGCCTAACAGAATGGTTCCTGGAAAATATTATTTTCTCTTCCTTGATATAAGAATCAAAGCTTGGAGAAGGCATGGTGTCCTTCATGCTGTTGGAAAACAAGTAATAGCAATAGTGGAAATAATGCTGTTTTCTTCATGCAAGGAATTCCTCTAACCTCTTTATGTTGACTTTATTATTTAATGGTTTACCTCTGGAGTTTTTATAACCTTTCATTCATTAAGAAACTTGCCAAAGGTCACCCACCAGTAAGCAGAAGCATCAGTACTGAAAACGAAGTGTGATGTTCCAGAGAATGTACCAACATTTCTCTGTTTGACAGAATATTCTCTTCACCTCACCTGAATGAGATGACGGGGTGATGAGGTTCATTATAGAAAGTACACTTTGACTGAAATCTTGTAAACCATTTTTAGAAGTAAATCAAATTGCTTTATTTTATAAACACAGTATTGTTAAAATGTTTTACATTTCTAACTTACATACAAAGAAATTTGGATTTTTATGTATCACATCTATAATTTTCATTCATTTTTTCTATTGAATATTCACTGAGTCATTTCTATATACACATAGTAACTTTCTAGGTGTATAACTTTTATGGATACATGCATATTAGGTAACTACATTTCTATATTCAGTATGTAAATGAGCCAAGGAAAGACATGATAAATTGCAAATTATCAATGCAGGCTTCTAAATCATATTCACTTTTGTTTTCCCTGTGCATTCACAATGCTGTTGGCCTGCTTGGATGAGAATGCAGCATTTACACTATGATCTTGTTGACCAAATGTACTGAGAAATAAGTGATGATGGACTTACTTTTCAAAGAATGATTTTCTTATAAAAGCATCTAGCATAATCTACTGAATGGAGAGTGTATATCTGGCTATTTCTGTCAAAAGTAAAACATCATTTAACTCAGTGCCTAACTTTATTATTAGTTATTTTGTTGGATCTGTTTCATTTTTCCAATGGAAATGTTAGTATCTTTCAAGACAATATTTACTTTCTAGTGAATATTGAAATTATGAATATAGTAACATTGCGCCAATTTCACTACAAAAGATTAACATGATTTCACATATTCCCACTAACATTTTCATTTCATACAACTTGTGCGTTTTAGAAGTCTACAGTCTGACCACTGGAACATATTATCTTTTATTTTTTCCTCCTTTCCTACACAGCTCGAAGAAGGAACATGGATCTGACCCAAGTAGAAGTTGTACAACAGTGTAAGGTATGTCCATGTATACCAATGAGCATTTTGTAAGGCTGCAACTAGTACACATTTCATAGATTATCAGAGGAAGAAGAATGAATGCTTGAGCATCATGGCAGTCAGTGATGTCACCTTTGGTGTCAAAACAATTTGAAATAATTACATGAGAATCAAAAAGTTCTAGCCCTTTAATCTGAGAAGCATTTGAGTAAATGAAGCATATCTAGACACATTAATGCATTTTAATCCATTTGTTTCCTCTTCCTCCTTTTGCTCTTCATGGAGCTACTAGTGTATCTACCATGGCAGCAATTTGGGGATATAATCATATTTCAAGAATTAATGATGCCAGTCAGTCCCTTCAAATGTAGTAGTAGGTGGTTACTCTTCATCTGGTATTTGTGTTTGGTGCCACTGAGGGGAGACAATTTTCTTGCTTTACTCTTAGCTGTCCATAGTCAACTTTGTTACAGACTAATTTCTCAGTATATTTGTTTTCTTGTTTTAAAAACCCTACTTCCATTGAGCTACCTATATTTCTCCCAGTATCATAAAGACACATTCCTAATTCTGGTATTGGCTGGTGGTTGGGACAGGGAAATGTTTCTAAAACATTCTGTTAAAGCTTCATTTACAAAACTGTGTACTACAGACAAAACTGAAAATTAAAGCTGGCCATGTATTTTGTTTTTGTAGAAACCAAGATTCAGTTCCAATGATGGCACGGACTTTGTTTGTGATGAAAATTCCAACAGTCAGAAGCCAGAATATGTAAACAGCAATGAAGGAAGCAAAGGTGTACTTATGAATGAAAATTATGAATGTGGGTATTACCAAGAAAATCCCAGCACCACGGAATTTGGCAAGCCCAGGATTAAAGAATCAAAAGTTAACCAAACATGCTCTACGGGTCACACAAAGGGCTATCTACACCATTCCAGAGATAGCAAAACAGATGTGTCTACAAGTAAAGGAAAAAGGAACCTGAAGAAACACAAAAGTCTCAAGACTCTCAAGTAGATGAAAAAGATTACGATTTAAGACAAGCAGCTATTTCTTCTTCCAGTACAATGGACAAGTCTGTTAGACATCAGCAGTATACTCTCCAGAGCCTTGATGACTTTACAGATGAGTCATTTGAAATTTCCACCCCAACTCTGTCAAACTTGAAAACTGGTTTGGATAACAATAATGAGGCTTGTTCAGTTTACAAAGAGTTGCACACCCACACTCTAGATACACCAGAGAGTCAAGAAGTACAATCATTGGAATTGGAATCCATTGATCAAACTGGAGATGTTTCTTTGTCTGTGTTTTCATTACATAAAGAAACCATGTTATAACTTGTTACTACAGATCACCAACCTTCTACTCACAAAGAACAGTGCGATAGCCTTGATAAGTCTCTTGAAGAGAGGATCTTGAGTACACAAAGTAAGAAGCTTAATGCCTGGGAAAATGCTTTTATATCCATTATAAAGGAAGTTGTTGATAGTGATGATGTTGATCACAGTACCTCTATGAAGACTGTAACATCTTCACCCGAAGTAGCTTCAACAGAGGGTGAAAACCTCTGTGATTATCAAGAGAGTGTAACAAATATGGTAGAAATGGACTCTCAAGAATCTTTACCTTCCAAAGACCATCTTTCACAGAAAACTGAGAAAAATGCAGATAGTTTGACCTCACTTACACAACAAGAAAAAGTTAACTTGTATGATTCAGATACTATAGTCATTTCTGAGCAACATGCTCCAAGTAATGAACTATGCATATCTGAAATTTGTTTTGGTCACTCACATGGCCATCCTTAGCAAACTTCTCTGCCTTGTGTATCAGAATGCCTTCAACGTATGAAGTTTCAGTGATGACTGGTCATGTGAAGCTGTTTAAAGAACCCCAGGATGGTGACCCTAGAGGCCTACTCCTTCATTGCAACAAACAGGGGAACATCCTGTCGACAGGGAAGAAGGCTCTAAAAGGAATGATGATGTGACAGACCAAAATCCTAGTTCTTCAAATATCTCTTTGCCCAGAGCTGTCCATTCTCAAGAAACAGGAACAACCACAGTTGGAAAGACAAGACCAGACCTTCCTGAACATGATTTCCTCTCCAGTGACATTATTGACCAAGGACTGGCAAACATCTCAAAACTTAGCCAAAGATAAAGAGACTTCTCACAAATCAAGTATTGGAAGTATTTCTCAGCTTGTATTCAGTTCCTATATATTGCTTTTCCATTTTCATATAAATTTCTATGTGAATTCCACTTAAGCTATTTTCAAGCTGTCAGGAATGAGGCCATCATCCTGTTATGACTTGAGAAGCTCCTAATCCTAGGAAGTGGATACTAGTGTTTGCGTTAGAAGTCATATTGTTATGATCAACTTTGGTTTCCAAATGGATGTTAACCAGTAATAAACTGCATATCATCATATTTTCATATTTCTTGTCTTATAGTACTTACCAACACCAAACTCAGTATCATTTCATAGCAGGAAATTTGCCACTCCACTGATTTTATCTATTCATTAGATTTCCATTAGAATTACAGCTACCAAACTTTCTTCATTACATAAATACATTTTAACGGTTTCTGTTCTCTTAATGGTTCAGCTTGAAACAGAAGCTCCAATACATACAAATGTTGTCACTTTTTTAACATTCATTTTATATATATGAGAGAGGGAGAGAGAGAGAGGGAGAGAGAATCGGCACATCAGGGCCTTCACTGCAAACGATTTCCAGGCACATTTGCTACCTTTTGTATCTAGCTTACATGGGTCCTGGGGAACTGAACCTGGATCATTTGGCTTTGTTGGAAGATGAGTATGTGGTTCACATGGGGAGTGAGGTTTAAATAGGGTTGGCAGTTTTGCCAAGTAATTGCCACTACCATCGTGCCATCTTAGAAACATGAAAATTCACATTCCTAGCAAGTGTTTTCACTGGTAATAATATTGCTGATTTAATAAATATTCTTTTGTCTTTTATACTCTCACCCTCTGTTTTCTTTCCTGTGCTCCTCTGATGTGGTTCCTATAAAAAATACTTTATGTTCTTAGTTGTTGTGTGATGATCTGGGATAAAAGAGTAGTTTCCAGTTAATCCAGATTTGGAGAAGGAAGCTGTGGAGGGTTGAATGGGAATGTATGTCCACCTTAGTCTGAAGTATTTTTGATTAAGCTTGGAATTTGAGTCTCTAGCAGGCAAAGTCCTGCTGGAGGAGGTGTCACTGTGAGCTGATCTTATAGTCCATCCCTACTAGGTGTGTTCAGAGCAGTTTGAGCTCTGAATGTTCATGTTTTCTGGCTGTTGGTGGTGTCTCTGACATCAATCTATGGGAGTGAGAGAGGGTCTTTCACCATGGTGAAACTTCACCTGGAGTATGTAAGCCTGAAATAAATTCTCTTCTGTCATAAGCTTCTTCTGGTGTGGTGTTTTCACGCAATGAGAAAGTAACTTTTCAGCCAAAGCTGAACTGGAAATCCCAACTAACTTTCCCATACATGCTGTCCGTCCACTCCCCTGTTTCTAGCACTATTCCAAACTTAGCTTCCATGGTAACTGATGACTTTCATGGTAACATGAAAACTGATTCCTATTTTCTCTGATACTTAAAAAATATTTACTACAGGCTATGGAGATTGCTCAGTGGGTTAAATCACTCTCTGGGCAAGTCTAAATATTACCGTTCACATCTCTAGTGGTGTAAGCCTGAGCAACTGTAATCATAGCCCTCCTACAACAAGATGGGAGGGGACAGGTTTTTGTAGTGGTGAACAACAAGTAATTATTCTTCAAACAAGATGGTAGGTGAGAGGATCTACACGTGGTGGATCCATAATCCCCCATATGTACACACACATGTACACATTCTCTCTAATACACACACACACACAGATATCTTTTACTATTTTTCAAGGTTTATGGAGAAAGGAAGGAAAACATACAATCTGTTCTTTACTTTCACTTTCAACTTAAGTCTGTCCAACTTAACACTGCAAAATAAAGATTGTTTTTAAAATAGATCTTTATAAAATTACATTATATTGGATTTTTACTTTATATATTTTTATTGACAGCTTCTATACTTACAAACAAAAAAACATGATATTTCCCTCCCCTCACTTCGCCCATTTTCTCTTTCATAACTCTGCTCTCTGTCATATCCCCTCCCTCTATCCATTAGTTTCTCTTTTAATTTGATGTCATCATCTTTTTTTTCCTATTATGAGGGTCTAGTGTGGGTATTTCTAGGCACTGCCAAGTCTTGGATATAGAGGACAAATTCTGTACGGATTGTTCTATGTTAGGGGTGGTACCCTTCCTTTGGCTTGTACAATCTTTCTGCCACCTCTTCCGCAATGGACACTGAGCCTTGGAGGGTGTGAGATGTTTCAGTGCTGGCCACTACTCTGTCCCTTCTCCACACTGTGTTGCATTTTGGGTCATCCCAGTGGTCACTGCCATCTGAAAAGAGAAACTTCTATAACCAGAAGTGAGAGCAGCATTAATATATGAGTATGAACATTAAGTGTAGTGCTTTCAGGGCAATTTGCTGAGAGTAATATATGCATTAATCCAGACAAGAGCAGGCTTTATAACCCTAACCCACATGACCTCCCCTGCCATAGGATATTAATTAGGGTTTTTGTACCAGGCATATATTCCCTCTTTTAGAGTGACCTTTCAGTCCAATTAGAGAGCAGTTGGTTTCCCCCCAGAGCAGACATGCCACTATTGGACTCATTCAGTCATTTAGCCTGTCTGGCCAAACTTGAGGTTTCCAGTGTCCACTGTTTTCACTGCTGATGACTTCTATGTCCCATAAGACTGCATACAATGCAGCTTTTTCCAGCCTTCAGTTGGCTAGGCTACATGGAGAAGGTTTTCTTCTCAGTACCAACTTGATTTCTCAGTGACTTTGCTGCTCAGGCATGTGAAGTCTTCAGCAATAGTGTCTTACCATCTCTTTCTCATGGGGAACCAAGGACCTTGGAATTAGCCTGTAGTATTGTGGAGGCAACAGTGACCTCCCTGGCTTTCACAGACAGCTTCAGGTTCACTGAGATGAACTTCCAGACCAGACACAGTTATGGAGGAAGGGATATTTATTGAAGCTTACAGATCCAGGGGAAGTTCCATAATAGTAGTAGAAGCTGGCCTGCCTTCACAGGACCAAGCAGAGAGAGAGAAGTACAAGCCTAAAAGCCACACAGCACAGCACACTTCAGGAACTCCTGCTAGGCACACTTTGCATATCTTTAGATTGAAATCTGAAACCCACCACAACACCTTAAGATCCACCCAGTGGCATTGCCTCCAGCCAGGTGTCTACAGATGCAACTACAAACAAATAACTGAAATATATTGGGGACCATATATTCTATTCAAACCACCACACTGGCCAATGACTCACTGAGAGGTATCCCATCCCAGGCACTGAAAATTTTCTAGTAACAGTCTATGGCTACTGGATGTGCCATTATTTAAGAAAGTAGATTCTCATAAATCTTATTCAGAATATCTTGAATTTTGAATGACCCTTCCCCACTGCCCTTCTTTTATACAATCTCTTCCCCTGACCTCAATTAGGCTGTTCCCCTCCCTGTAATCTGTTCTTCTACTTACAGATATACAATACCATCCTCTTAAGACCTTCCTTCCCCTCCCTCCCTTATTGTCTTTTTCTAGCTTATGGGCCTCTGCTACTGATTTTTGGTTCCAGAACACACACAAGTCTATACATTTGTAGCTAGGATCCACATATAAGAGAGAACATGCAATGTTTGGCTTTCTGGGCCTGGGTTATCTCACTATAATCCTTTCCAGATCCATCCATTTCCTTGCAAATTTCATAATTTCATTTTTCTTTACCCCTGAATAGAACTACACTGTGTAGATATACCACTTCTTTATTATAAATTCATCTGTGGATGGACATCTTGGCTGGTTCCATTTCCTAGCTATTGTGAGTATTGCAGCAATAAACATGGTTGTGTAAGTATCTCTAAGGTAGTGAGAAGAGTCATTAGGATATATGCCTAGGAGTGCTATAGCTGGATCATATGGCAAATCTATTTCTAGCTGTCTCAAGGTCCTCCACACTGATTTCCACAATGGCTGTACCAGATTACATTCCCACCAACAGTGAAGAAGGGTTCCCCTTTTACCACATCCTCTCCAACATTTATAGTCATTTTTTTTTCTTGATGGTAGCCATTCTGACGGGAAAGAGATAGAATCTCAAGGCAGTTGTAATTTGCATTTCCCTGATGGCTAAGGATGTAGAACACTTTTTTAGATGTTTCTATGCCATCCGTATTTCTTCCAGTGAGAACTCTATTTAGTTCCATAGCCCATTTTTTGATTGAGTTGTTTGATTTCTTATTGTTCTGTTTTTTGAGTTTTTTGTATATTCTGGATATTAATCCTCTGTTAGATGTGTAACTGGCAAAGATTTTCTCCCATTCTATAGGTTGTTTCTTTGCTCTATTCATAGTGTCCTTTGCTGTACAAAAGCTTTGGAATTTTATGAGATTCCAGTAGTTGATTCGTGGTTTTATTTTCTGAGCAATTGGGGTTATATTCAGAAAGTCATTACCAATGCCAATATGTTGAATAGTTCCCCCTACATTTTCCTCTAGCAATTTATAGTTCTAAGTGTCTATATTAAGAAATTAGAGAGTTCACAAATAAACAATTAATGCTCCATCTTAAGGCCTTGGAAAAAGAAGAACAAGGCAAACCAAAAATCAGTAGATGAGAAGAAATCATAAAGATTAGGGCAGAAATCAATGAAATAGAAACCAAAAAAAAAAAAAATCCAAAGAATCAACAAAGAGTTGGTTCTTTGAAAGGATAAACAATATTGATGAACCCTTAGCAAATTTGACTAGAAGAAAGAGAGAAGAGACAAAAATTAATAAGATTAGAGATGAAAAAGCACCATTAAAACAGATACCAAAAAACACAGACAATTATAAGTACATACTTTAAGAATATATATGCCTCTAAGTTTGAAAATCTGAAATAAATGGATGATTTCCTTAATTCCTATGACCTACCAAAGTTAAATCAAGATGAGATAAACCATTTAAATAGACCTATAACAAGTACAGAGATAGAAGCAGTTATAAAAAGTCCCCCAACTATAAAAACCCCAGGCCTAGATGGATACACTGGTGAATTTTAGCAGACCTTCATGGAAGAACTAATACCACTGCTTCTCAAACTTTTCCATAAAATAGAAAAAGAAGGAATTCTTCCAAACTCTTTCTATGAAGCCAGCATCACCCTCATACCTCATGGATTTTTATCGAAAAAAAATGGATAAACCTAAAACGCGTAGCGTTGAACATACCTAAAGAGAAACAGAATAGGTATAGAATGAAGATTTTTGTTTGGTTTTGGTTGTTAGAGACAGAGTCTCACAATAGAGCCCAAGCTGGCTGCCCTGAAATTACAGATCCTATTGACTCAGCCTCCATAGTACTGGGCCTGTAGGCACACACTACATTACTTAGCCTGAAAGGAAGTTTTCTTAATATCAGATTTTTATTGTAAGAAAAATTTTATCCCAGTGTTAAAGAACTACTGCAAGAGAAATGAGTATAGACAGAAGTGAAACATATTTGCTTGAGCCAAATGATTGACCACTTGCTTGAATGAATATCAATTAATGCTCTCGGGTATTCAACAACTTCTACTCAATTTAGGACTTAAAATAAAAGTAACAATGTTGTGTTTGTTTTGTGTAGTGCATCTTTATTGTATTAGTTTCATGCTGTCCTGAATTTTCCAACAGTCTTTATGGCTATTGGAATTTAACACAAAAAATTAATCTGAGTTTTGGTTGACATATTTACAGAACTGAATACAGATGGGACTAATATGCTAGTGGGGAAACCCAACTTCATTTGACTTCCGGGAGAGGACATTTGTTCCTGATGAATGTTTAAATTGAATATGGAGCAAAGTTGAATCTAAAAGAAACTCCACTAGTGGGGGGAAGAAGGGCATTATCATGGGATATTGTTTATAATCATGAAAGTTGTCAATAAAAAATAAAAAAAATTTAAAAATCATTAAAAAATCAAATCAAGGTTAAAATGGTAAAAAAAAAATATGTTGCAGGTTTGGATCCTTTTGTTTTTATAAATTGAACTCATTGAAATTTACATTTTCCTCCTAGAGTAGTAATCTTTGATCTTAGCTGATGATTAACTAGGAAGTATGCTTTAATACCATATTTTGTTTAGTAGGATAGTAGGATTCATTATTATTATGCAACTTAACCCTTTGAAATGGTCCTAACATCTATTTGAGAACATTCATGGGCATGTACACAATGGATGATAAAGGAAATTTTAACTTTTCTATCATAGCTTTAATTCCACTTCCTAACTTTAGAATGAAAAATACCCCCATTTTTCTGTCTCTTCTTTCCTCTCCCAAATCCTTTAAGACTTTACCCCTGTTTTGTTCTGTTCACTCTTTATTGTTAAGCAAACTTCCATTTCATAATTTGATGTTATAACACTTCACCGATGCACAAAAAATATCTTGTGTAATGATATCAAGAGGGAAATATATATACTTATTTATTTATTTATTTGTCAGAGATCTAGAGAGAGAGAGACAGAGAAAATGGGCATTCCAGGACCTTCAGCCACTGCAAATGAACTCCAGATGCATGTGCCTCCTTGTGCATCTGGCATGCATCTGGCTTATGTGGCCCCTGGTTATTGAACCTGGGTCCTTTGGCTTTTCAGGCAAACTCCTTAACCACTAAGCAATCACTCCAGTGCAAGAGGAAGATTTAAAGGTTAAGTCAAATGGCATGTAAAAAGAAACTTGAAAATGAAGTGCCATACCAATATATGTGTGGTGGTTTGATTCAGATGTCTCCATAAACTTAGATATTCTGAATGCTAGGTTCCTAGCTGATGGAGATTTGGTAATTAAACTCTCCTGGAGGCACTGTATTATTGGGGATGGGCTTATGGGTATTAAAACCAGATTCATCTCGCCAGTGTTTGCCATACTTTCCTGGTGCTTTTGGCCATCTGACGTTGGCCAGGAGGTGATGTCCACCCTCTGCTCATGTCGTCATTCTTGATGGCCTTCATGGAACTTCCCCTTGAGTCTGTAAGCCAATATAAACTTTTTGTCCCATAAGCTGCTCTCAGTTGGATGTTCTCTGCCAACACTGTGTACCTGACTGCAGCAGTAGAGTTGGTACCGAGAGCGGGGTCATTGCTGAATGTGTGGATTTAGCCTTTTGGAACTGCTTTGCAGGAGGAATGGGGCTCAATTTGAAATCTTGACCTAAAAGATGCCTTATAATGCTGTAAATAGGGCTTGATGGGCTATTATGGTGAAGAGTTGAAAGACCTGAATGCAGTAAGACTATGGACTGTGAGGTTTGGCTTGTGAGGGTGAGAAAGTGCTTTGCTTGGACTGGGCTAGAAGTAGTTTGTGTGAGAGGCTTGCTGTGTAGAGGCTTGTGCAGTGTTGCATTGCTTAGAAGTGGACTTTTGTCAGCAGAGGGATATGGCACAGAATAAAAGTAAATTTGTGGGCAAAACTGCTGTCTGTTCACCTCCAATTTTGTGAGAGTTTACAACCATTGAGATTGGGCCAGATGACCTGCATTGGGACAAAAGAAAGAATGCAGAGTCTTTTGAAGGGGCCTGAATGCTGAAGGAGTTACCTGTTCTTCAAAGTCTGCTTTTTCCCCCTGGATTTACAAATTGGCACCCCAAGCTGGTATTATGCAGTATAAAACAGTGCAGGAAAGAGAGGGGTCATTAAATTTCAACATGGCCTTATGTTTTGGAAATGGGCATGGGCAGTGTGATGCAGATTTGCCGGATTGCTTGCATAGAGACCAGATGGAGCCATTAGGATGTACCTTGGATTGCAGTGGAGAGGCTGCGACCACAAGACGGTTGCTAAGGAGAGCTGATGATCCTAGATGAAATTTTCCAGGACTGTGAGAATCCTAGCTAAAGGGATGGAAATAAACCTTCAGAGACTTGTTGCTGGTTAGAATTATCAGATTTGTAGATTTGTCACTGGCTAGAATTGTTGAACTTGGAGCTACATAGTTTGATGTTTGCCCTATTTAAATCTTGCGTTGGCTGAATATTTCTTTGCAGTGCCCAATGCCATCTTTTGCAGTGTAAGTGCTTATTCTGTTTCATTATGGTTTGGGGGGGGTATTATAAGTCAGTTAAAAAAACTTTGACTATTGGAATGTTTGAACACCATTGGGATTGATAAAAAAAATATGTGTTCTTTTAAAGATGGACTGAATACATCACATTGTACATCATGTATGGCTATCAGTATATTGGGGCCAGGGGTGGAATGTGGTGGTTTGATTCACGTATCCTCCATAAACTTAGGTATTCTGAATGCTAGGTTCCCAACTGCTGGTAGTTTGGGAATTAAATCCTCTTGAAGGTACTGTATTGTTGGGGGTGGGCTTATGGATATTCTAGCCAGCTTCCTTTTGCCAATGTTTGGCACACTCTCCTGTTGCTGTTGTCCACCTGATGTTGGCCAGGAGGTGATTTCCACCCTCTTCTTATGTCATTTACCCTTGCCATCATGGAGCTTTCTCTTGGGACTGTGATCCAAATAAACACCCCCCCCCCCAAGTTGCTCTTGGTTGGGTGCTTTGTTTTGTTTTGTTTTTGAATTTACAACATGGTCTTGTGTTTTGGAAATGACCATGGGCAGTGTGTAGCAGGTTTGCTGGATGCCTGCATGGAGACCACATGGGGCCATGGGGTTGAACCCTGGATTGCAGTGCAGACCCAGTGAAGCTGCTGGGACCAAGAGATGACTGCCGAGGAGAGCTGCCAGCCTTGGATGAAGTCTTCCAGTCATGTGAGTAGCCTAGCTGGAAGGGCAAAATTGGAACTCCAGAGATTTGTTGCTGATTAGAATTATTGGACTCGGAGACTTGTCAGTGACTAGAATTGTTGGGCTTGAAGCTACAGAGTTTGATGTTTGCCCTGGATATTTTAAGTCCTGTATTGGTTGAATATTTCTTTGCTATGCCCATGCCATCTTTTGCAGTGTGAATGTCCCATTTTTTGGGATTTTTTGGTATTATGGCTCAGTTAAAAGACCTTGGAATATAGGGCATGCGTGGTGGTGCACATATCTAATCCCAGCACTCGGGAGGAAGAGGTAAGAGGATGGCAGTGAGTTCAATGCTACCGTAAGATAACAGAGTGAATTTCAGGTCAGCCTGAGCTAGAGTGAGACCCTACCTAGAAAAACAAAAACAAACAAACAAACAAACAAAAAAAGACCTTGGTCTATGGGGACGTATGAACAGCATTGGAATTCATAAAAAAAAAACTATGGGGACTTTTAAACTTTGATGAGTGCATTGCATTTTTAAAACACTTTATTTTTATTTATTTATTTATTGGAGAGAAGGAAAGGGGGGAGAGAGGGAGAGAGAGAGGGAGGGAGAGAATTGGCACACCTGGGCTTCCAGCCACTGCAAACAAACTGCAGATTCTTGCACCAAGTTGTGCATCTGGCTTACATGGGTACTGGGGAATTGAACTGAGGTCCTTTGGCTTTGAAGGCAACCACCATACCCACTAATCCATCTCTCTAGCCTTGCATTGTATTTTAAATCATGTATGGTTATCAGTTTATGGGGGCCAGTGATGGAATGTTGTGGTTTGATTCAGGTGTCCCCCATAAACTTAGGTGTTCTGAATCTAGGTCCCCAGTTATGGACATTTGGGAATTATCGCCTCTTGGAGGCAGTGTATTGTTGGAGGTGGGCTTATGGGTCTTGTAGCCAGTTTCCCCATGCCAGTGTTTGGCACAGTCTCAAGTTGCTATGGTCCACATTATGTTGGCCAGGGGCTGATGTCCACTCTTTTCTCATGCCATCATTTTCCCTGCCATAATGGAGCTTCCCCTACAGCCTGTAAGCCAAAAGAAACCTCTTTTTCACACAGGATAATCTTGGTTGGGTGATTTCTACCAGCAATGAGAACCTGAATGCAATAGAAGGATAGGGAGTCCTGAGAGAGGATTTCTGGAACAGGGAGGCCCTGAAGGGGAAGTCACTTTAAACAAGAGAACTGCAGTTATGAGGGATGGTTCAAGTAAATCATACGGGAGGCAGGTAGTGAGTTGGTAAGATAAAATTGATTAAGAAGGGAGAGCAAAGAAAAAAGAATAGATACCCACAACGTGGTAGAAAAGGTAAGATCACATAGATCATGTTGAAGTTTAATATGAACCTGTTTGTTGTCTATACCAATCTGAATATGGGCATTTTGGAAAGTCTTATGGGCAGTCTGGGGGGGATCTAAAAATTCTTTAAATTTTATTTATTTATTGATTGATTGGAGAGAAAGTGAGAGTGACAGAGAGAAAGAGAGGGAGAGAGAGAATGTGTGTGCCAGCACCTCTAGCCACTGCAAGCAAACTATAGACACATGTGTCATCTTGTGCATCTGGCTTTATGTAGGTCCTGGGGAATTGAACCTGGGTCCTTTGGCTTTGCAGGCAAGCATGTTAACCACTAAGTCATGTATACAGCCTTGGATGGATCTAAAACTTCTTATTCTGCCTCCCTAATGAGATGGAGAAGGATATAAAGTTGCCACTCCCTCCATTCAGTTTGCCCACTTCTGATCGCAGAATACCATAATGGTGAGGACCATGAGTGATCCCTGAGACTCGAGTTGTGGTGGTTGGCTACCTAAACCTGGTCTGACAGGGTTATAGAAATGGGGTTGGCAGAGTGGTGGGATCGACGCAGAGCAACCCCAGAGGGTACCAGTGTAACATGTCAAGTAGACCTGGTCCCAGGCAAAGCAGAGGCCTCCTGCTCTCTTCTAGAGGTAGCCTCAGGGCAGTCATTAATCCATCTGTGCTGGAGAAGGTAAGACAGGCTCTGCACAGATTGAGAGAGGGTGGAAGGAAGAGCTATGGAGTTTGTTGTCTTTGTTTGTGGCTATAATGTTGAAAAGCCAGGCACAAGGTGGATGAGCATTCAGAAGTGAGAGAGATGAGTTCAGTGTGAGGGACATGAGGCAGAAGGGGTGTCAGTGAACCTAGGGAGAATATTATGGGACTGGGGAAAGTGTAGAAGTATGGAAAATCCTGAGTTTGAGAGGACCAGTTGAGGTCTTCACCTGTACTTATCTCCTGATAAGATAATATCAGGTGGCAGTGTCTTAACCTGCTTGAGTTGTGATATGTGGATCCAGTTGGTGATGCCTTGGGGCTTTGTAGCTGTAGGAGTCATGAGTATGACTAGATGTGGGTCAATCCATTGTGGTGGGAGGCTCTGTGGTTGAGATTGAGATTGTATAAGGTGTACCTGGTCAACAGGGTTAAGAGAAAGAGAGTGATGTGGGTTTTTTGGTAGTTGAGATAAGAGGTGATCAGCGTGTTCTCAGGGGAGTTTCCTGACAAAAGTGAAAGCAGGCAACTACCCATGAAGAAGGGTATTTTTATAAGGTTTCCTAGTAAGAAAGGTCAACTGTATATAAGTTCAAATGGGCTGAGGAAAGAGGGAATGCATGGGCTAGATTGGATTCAGGCAAGAACAAGCAGGAAGAGGCTAGTCCAGGGCAGGTGAAGTTCAGAAGGTAGCTTTGAAATGTGGGTCTTGAGAATGTTATTAGTCTGTTCTACCTTTCCTGAGGATTGGGCATTTGTGGAATGTGGAACTTCCAATGCATTCCCAGAACCCTAGAAAATTCATGTGTTTCTTTGGAGATGAAGGTCGGTCCATTATCTGATTGGATTGTAAGGGCAAAGCCAACATGAGATAGAATAGACTCAAGAACGTGGGAGGTAACCACATTTGCAGTTTCCTGGATTTGGGGGAAGGCTTCAACCCATACTGAGAAATTATCGACCATGGGGAGAAGGTATTTAATTTTTTGTGAGGGGGCATGTGTGTGAAGATATTTTGATTTTCCAATGAAAGCTGGGGAGAGAGCCTTGGTGTTTGGTGAGGTTTGAAGGAAGGAGGGGGTCAAGCCCACCTTGTGAGGAGGCTTTGGTGCAAAGAAAGCAGGCTTGTGTCACAGAAGAAACCAGGGAGGAGAGGCAAGGGTGAAAACGAAGTGGAGTCAGAAACTTTTGCCAGGGGCAGGCACCAATGTGGAAGACGTTGTATAAGCGGGTTAATACAGTAGTATCTTGGAGATCAGGCAAGAAACAGAGGTCTCCCAGTAGAAACCACCCCTGTGTACCTGGGATACCATCCTGTCTTGTGAGAGTCTGACATTGCCAGGGGGGGTGGGGGGGGGGGGGGGGGGGGGGGGGGGGGGGGGGGGGGGGGGGGGGGGGGGGGGGGGGGGGGGGGGGGGGGGGG